>WJFA01001677.1:0-19763 GCA_009870155.1 Pseudobourletiella spinata
GGAGACGGAGATTTCCTGTGTGAATCCCCGAGTATAATCAAGGCTGCGCGGCGGGTTTTGTGAAAAAATAAACTTGTGTGTCCACCGGAAAAAATATTTTTGAATTCCGCACCACAGATTCTGGAGTAGCACAGAACACATTATTATATGTGTATGATTGATTACATTCCGAATGTCTCGAGTCATCGGCCCAATGATCTTAGCAGTTTTTTTCGCAGAAGAACGAGGATGAGTTGTGGTGGTCCTCCGGAATGTTTAAGGGTGTGTGATGAGACTTTTTTTGATGGGGGGGTGTGAGGATTTGTTTTTTGTTCTAATGGTATCTTTTTTTTACTTGGAACTTACCAACACTTTGTAGCCCAATATCCTCTCTGCAATTAGATATTCACCGCACTTTTGATGAGCACACAGACTGAATCCCAATGCAAGTTGAAGGTGTATGAAATGACAAGCAAGCAACGCTCCGGCGCTGCTACCCAAAGCCAAATGAGGCCTTAACAAGATTGGCACCAGCCTTTTTTAATCACTTTTTTGGCCCAGGAACAGAGAGGGGCAGGCGGGAGTGTAACGTGTGTGTGTGTGTGTTTGTGTGCCTTTGGATCTCAACCCTGAGGAAGGCGGAGAGAGCACACGGGAATAGGGAGAGAGAGAGATGCGGGGAAGAAAAATTCGTACTCGTTTCTTAATATGCTCCCTGTGCCAATCTCCCGCAAAATGTCTAAATTTAAGCTCTCTTACGCTTTCTGTGTGGAAAACGGCTTGGGGTCCTCCTATGCGTGCGTATATACGTACATACGTTCGGCCCGTGCTGTATGCGTCGAGGGTACACTTGGACGCTCCTTGCAAAATTGTCAAAAATAAAAAGTATATCAAGGTTTTTTTTCCACTCGGCTCATACTGTTTCACTGCCTCTGCGACATGCACCGCGCGCGGCCGTTAATAGTTGGACACTTGTCAAGACAGAGGAAGAGAGAGAGAGAAACACGTAGCATAGCACCTTCTTCCCCATCAGATTTTTATTCTTTTCTATTTACCCTACGTCAGACTAAATACAAGCCTGTCGTCTCCCATCAGAAAAGCGAACCTCCCAAATGAAATCAGCTCCGAGAGACGTTGTTGAGAGCACCACCAGCGCACGTCCCGGACGACGTCGGCAGCTAGCCATTAGTCATTTCACTTTCAAAACAAGTTTTGCCTGTGGTCGCCCCTCCAACAAGCGGAGCTAAAACATTCTTCCGTCCCGTCCCGTCCTTCTACGATTTCGCTGGCCTTCTCACGCATAATATTCCTTTCTCCTGACTCTGAACTATACGAGCTCCACAGCAACCGTCTTGTCCTCACTCCCCTCCCGTCTTGACCCTAATGATCTTCCACCGTTGTTGCTGTCGTTTTTGTTGTTCTGTGCCCGAAGTGGCCTATTTCAATACCTTATCTCTCACCCATCCTGATCACCTCTGATCACCTACTCACATTCCTCAGCTACGCACTCCCTCAATATTTCTCATCTAATAACTTCTCCTGGCGAAGTATATAGTAAAATAGAATATAATCCTAGAACACATACATATATATGCTGAAATCAGTCGCAATTTTACCTCACAGCAATACAGAAAGATAACACACTGGTGTTCGACACGGAGGAGATCAACTCAGGATTTATTTCCATCCAGTTGAGCCGTTGACATCACGTAAGTGTTATTTATCCCAATCATATTCTAAAGTCTCTCACAAATCCTGCACCATAAGAATTTCACACGAATCATCATTAAAATACTGTCCCCCCAGTTTACTGTCCGTTCAATTAATGCTTGAAACGGATTTTTCATGGGGGAAGTTCACTATATTTACATCTACATAGACGCAAATTACATGTATCCACTTTTACACATTCATTACATACATATCCACAGCTATATGTACAGCTATTACAGCTCTACAGTACGTATAGAGCTATTAGCCCAACTCTAGAGGACCAACTATTCGATGATGTGGTGTATCAAAGACATTCCGGCAAAGTAATGACGACATGACATACGTGTACGGGGGGAAGCGTGCGTAAACGCATTTTCAAATTCCCACAGCCACTCAAATCATTTATGTTACATTCATTTACATGAGTCAACACCTGCTTAACGCCAGGGATTTACACACTCTCCTACTTTATCAGTAGTGGATCAAAAAACGGGCGGCATAAAGCTCAATATTACATAAATAGGAAGTCCGTCCGACCATGAGTACACTATTGTGTTAATTGTGTATGGCCACACAATCTTATCTATCTTATTACTAGCCTCGAAAGGCTCGAATGCGTAAATAGCATCCACGGGCATGTCATCATGAAGAAGAGGACGAAGAAAAAGAAGAAGAAGGAGGGGGGTTCATGAATGAGACATTCAAAAGTTTCCAGCTCCTTCAAATAGTTGTTAACCAAAGGTTAAAATAGAACATGGTTAGTTAAAATTAGTCCTCTGCTCCTCCAATTCCCTCTGCTGCGTCTGTATGTACGTCTGTATTTCCGCCGCGGTATCACATCCTATCACCTAATAGCATTTTGAAAATAAAGTATTTCCCAGACGTCGTCGGCAGTGTGATGTAGGTTACCGCTGCTGCTGACGTAGCCTCAAATTTCTACACCATTTACTGTCGGCAACGAACGAGTCGAGTTAGAAGACACCATAGAGCTCCGGCTCCAATGACCACACAGGCACTCCCGACTCCGATCCTACGCACACACACACACACACACAAAATTCCAAAATATCATTGCAAATCTTTTAGTTTGTCATCTTTATTGCTATGATCATTATTAATTCATTTTAATTTTTTTTATTATTAAATGGTTCATAACCAAATATTCTCACCTAAATTTATGATGATCTAACAATATGGCAAAGAACTTCCGGCCTCGGTCTTCAATGAGAAACCCCTCCTGGATCAAGTATCTCGTCACCCCCGTATGGCTGTAAGACACAAAACAAAAAGATATACGACTAAAAAATAAAGATATGGCGTAAGAAATTCATTTTCAAAACAAACGTTTAACCTCCATATTCTATATCTATACACCTGCGCCTCACTGCTAGCTCATGGTAATAGTATAGAAACATTGGACATTTGCGTTCTCGCATCGTTGAAGAATCTCTACATTTCTTAAACTGGGTAAAAATACCACCATACGCCTTCCTCCACGCGCGCCTCCTCGTAAATTCTCAACTCCGCTTGACCTGCACCCCCCTAATGTACTATTAAAGAGTCATAATAATAATAATCACCACTAGGTCGGTTTAAGTGAAAAGCCTGCGGTATATTTATGGCTCTCACTACTACTCTCCTCTCATGGCAAGTACATGGTTAGCACGTCTCATCACACCGTCCTGACTGCTGAGCTTGGGTAAACTTGAGCTCATAATTCCACATCTTTTAGGACATCAATTTGAACGGCAGGGATATTCATACATCGACAGAGACATTAATTAACTGAAAGGAGGCAGCAGCGGCAGGAGGAGAGCGGCGGGCGACGGGAGCGCTGGTATATCCGCAGGTCCCTGGGCTACACACACAGATGATTTTGCGAATGACTGTACAACAGTTTGCCCCATTCAAACACACACACACACACACACACTACAAAAAAGATTCCTTGGCCAAGGTGATAGCGACACAGACACACACAGACACACACACACCATGTCTGACAAACTCCATCAGACCATATGGGAGTCATGCTAAATGCTGAACGCCATGCACACATAGCGCCTCTTCACGATATTAGTATATTAGACAAAGCTAAAGGGAACCATGAACCATTTAAACACGGGTTCTTGGTGAAAGAGAAAACGCAAAGAGCGGGTCTCGCCGTCAACGTGTTACTTATACACACACACACACAGCCGCAAACACACACACACACCTCGTTGCAAAGTAGCAAAAGCCTACAGAAATAATAATGTCCCTGCCTCATATATCCACGCTCTTCGCCCTTTTGAGGGTAACAACATGTGCTTCCAAACGTAAGGTTTCACTTGAAAACCTTTAGAGCTCCTGGGATTTCGCACGCTCACACAGTAGTACAGTCGTGTACAGTTATCTCTACTATACAGGCCTTCGGGCAGTTTCTCAAACGGTTTCGCTCTGTCTGCTATTTCTCTCTATCTCTCTCTCTCTCTCTCGGGTCGGGTACCATGTAGTATGAGACGAGAGTACAATATATTTGAACAAACTAATTGTGCGTCTTAATGTCTAATAATAGCTCTTGAGAGAAAAGCTATTTCACGGATTCCTAGTCCCACTACTCAAGTGTGAGTAGTAGTACACGGTACAACATGCTTTGTTTAAAACCCCCGTTCATAAATCCCACATGAGCCAGTTGAGCCGTTTTTGGCATATAGCAAGTAAGTAAGTGAGAGAAAAAGTAAAAAGGCAGAGCAGACCAGGTCGTCTTCGGTACCCTCAGAAGTATACAATTGCCTTGGTATTATTCCATCTCAATCTCTCCGATCACTAATTCCCGCAGCAGCTCATTCCCTTCAGTTCCAGAAGGACTGAATCTAGGAGAACGGAACATGATCTGAAATGGGTGCGATGGTAACTCTCAAAAACCCAAAATGACACTAGACCGCGTCCGCTATTGCTACTGTACTATCTCATCCATTTCAGAGGGGCAGTATTCATCCCACGCTGTGGCCGACTAGATCTGAAACTTCCATGCAAAACCACAGCATCGTCACTGGCCTTCCCGCTTTTACCAGCTCGGTCCAGCGGATTCGTTCGTTTAGTCAATCCCAACCACGCTAATCCCAACCACCCAAGATTCACGCTGATAAGATGAGGACTACTACGACTAGCTTTTCCGCAGATACGACCGCGGGAGAACATTCGGAGAGGAGACACTCCTACTAGGACTACTGCAACTCACCATCCGTAACTTCCGCATGTGATGACAATCTTCTCGCCCTCCAATCTGATGTCGTAGTCCCCAAACTTTGGAAGGTTTTTGTGAAGCTGAAAAAAATGGAAGAGAAAAACCCGCGGAGCATCCGCATTTTACATCTACTTTTAATAAGCGATGTATGGATCCTCCACGGGGACA
This sequence comes from Pseudobourletiella spinata, assembly GCA_009870155.1. Taxonomy (NCBI): domain Eukaryota; kingdom Metazoa; phylum Arthropoda; class Collembola; order Symphypleona; family Bourletiellidae; genus Pseudobourletiella; species Pseudobourletiella spinata. Next base: position 5,090 of record WJFA01001677.1, read on the forward strand.
GGCCAGGGCGGCCTCACAAGAGTGAAGAGCGGAAACGACAAGGACGACGACGACGACAACAACAACAACACAAAACTCACGGATTTCAGATTGCGGCGTAGATTCCACCTCTGCTGGGTACAGCCCGTCACAATGATATGAGGGGGTCGGTGGGATGCGGGATCTTCTCCCCCAAGGTCCTGCCAACAAAATATTTCATTTTCCCTTACACACACACACACACACACACAGAAACACACTCGCCTACCGAAAACTTCCACGGCTACACCACAGCTGCGAGAGTTTCATAAGAGGATGGCTATTATGTAGAAGTGGAAAAGCCCCACTTACGATATAAGGGACGGTACATCGGACAGCATTTACCATGTTGAGCCAAGGACTGGATGCAAAGAGTAAATCTCCGGCCGTGGCATGCGAAATCCGGAATCTATTAGAAGGTAAAGGTCACGACACATTAAATGCAAGCGGCTTGAGAAGATACACAGGGAATCCCAGGCTTTATTGTCATCCATCTCGCTCTCTTTCTCTTTCTCTCTCTCTCTCTGGCTCTCCCCGCTCCTCCGCACGTCTCTCCCATAGCAACAGCATCACCGCCACAACCGCCCAGCCCCACAAATAACACTCAGTCACTCAAGAGACACCCACAAAACATGTCACCACTACCCAACACATGATTATACATTACATTACTTTGAACAGGGCTCGTCCTGCCGACACACACATGCAGACAGACACGACACGACACGACAAACACACACACACTCCTTGGGATCATTTCCTCCCAAATCAACAGCTAGTTTACTCCGCAAAATCTCCCCCATGTTTTCAAATCACTTCTTCGGTTAGACTATAGAAAACTTTTATTTATGATTTTATCCCATGTCAAAAACTGCAACACACAAATTGTGAAAGCACACCTAATCTCCGTTCTTTAGAAAAATGGCAATTAATTTCAAAAATTGGTTTGATTTGGAAGAAGAATCCTCTCAACCAGTCCTAGGCTCATTTCCCACAGTCCTGTCAACTCTATACCGGAATATGACGACGGGAGCACGGCCTCCCTTCTACCCTTTAATCAGCCTGATAGGTAAAACCCAAAGAAATCCCGTCCGTCCGTCCGAAGTTCTAGTGTATGCGAATCGGGACTGACCAGCCTCCAAAGTAGGACATTGCGAGGATTAAAATTCAAACAATTAATTTACCCATCATGTATGCATATTCGCATAACACAGTAAAACGAGCATAACCAAGAGATACTGGCTCAGCATCTCCGTCAGTACTACTGAGAGCACACACTTCCTATTGTTACCGGTCTACTCTATACTATTAGCCTCCCTGTTGGGCATCCCGGACGACCGGGAGGATCCCATCTATAGATCGCTAAATACGGTGGGTAGTAGGAGCGGGACTTGAGAGTCAAGTCAAACAGTAGCATTACACATGGGAAAATCACAGGCACAGCTTCTTCTTGGGAGGCATTAATGTCACTCTGAGCGTAAAGGTTGAAAAAGACTGACATGGGGGATCATTACTATTGCTACTGCTACTACTACTACTACCCATATCACTACAACACTACTTGGTTGAGAAGGAGCGTGAACGATTTGGCTATTAAAAGATTCTCATATAGAATAGCATGTGATGCTCCCGTGGATTGTGCAAGGGAGCTTGAGAGGACCGGAGTGATTTCACCAGCAAGAGGGAGAGAGAGAGAGCCAGCATATGTTCCCAAATCCTTGGGCGGCATCATCACGTCCCAAATGAGATGAGAAAAACAATGCGACACTTTTTCAATCGTTGATATCATTTACGAGAGCGGTAAATACAAGACAAACTACAGGTTCAGTTAACTCTTAATTATAATTACCGCCAGCATATGTGTGTCAGTCTATGTTACATGAATAATTCTCTGGTGGGACGAAGCGGACAAATATTTCGGGGGGCATGAAGAGGATCTGTACCATAGAGGAGGTGAGACGGACGGACGGAGTTGTTTCATATAGAAGATTCGCGAGAGGAGTAGCACAAGCACGGCTACCAGGGCAGGATTGGAGTTGCTAAAAGGTATACTTACATGGCAGACGTACACTTCTAAAGGTAATACTGTAAAGCATCAACTAACTATTCTAGTACTGCCACTAATATACACAACTATTACTCACCGAAGTGATGGTCGTTCGAGGAGGTACGCCAACTGAATAAAAAGGCATCCAGTGACACAAGCATCGAAAGCGGCTTCGTGGCACGGCGAATTTGGAATGTTTTCAATTCGGCCTTTCCCCACCGCCGATTCCTCCAGAACTTCAAAGCGAAATAAATTCTAAATTAGCTGAGAAGAAAGGTGCACGTCTTTTAAGAAGGAGGAATACTAGTACGCTCCTCCGTCCCGATTACGCACATATTTCTGATCAACTTCACATTCGCAGCACCAACATCATCGTCATCACCAACATGTGCCAACCTGCAAAGCCCGCAGCCAAGCCTTCCCCTTTTTCAACTGGCTCATTTCACCCGTCATACAAAATCTTCAGTCTCGTTGGACATTTAGCTCCGGCTGTATGAAAAAAAGTTCCTCGTTTCAACACTGATCCTTCTAGGGTTTTTCTTTTCGATGTCAAAAAATAATTCGCTCGACTCCTAGATAGCGATTAAACCATAAACTTTTACAAATAAACTCCAACACTGAGAATTTTAACAGAGTTAAAATGATGACTGAAAAAAAAATTATGGGAGTGGAAGAATTCAAGGGCAGTTATAAGAATTATAATATTACAAAGAGAAGACTGCGTGTGACATTCATCGCATTGTTCCTAGAGTTCGAATGATGAGAGTGGCACATGCGTGTGCATGATAGTATCCGGGATTCGTCGTCTGTGTGAGCCTTGAGCTAAACCTTAGCGCATATGTACCTGCTGACGAGTGGGAGCCCGGACATGCTACACATCTCCCACACAATTACAGTCACAAGTACAAGCCGCCAGAACGGCTTATAACATCGAAAAAATCTAAATTTAGCTTTCTCTCGGTACAGTGCATAATTATACCTCCTCAGGTTTCAACTTTTACAAGCTAATTACACTGTGCACGCATTCGAAGAGCCCCGCACCATCCACTCCCTCTTATGCATGCACACAGGCATACTTTGCTCGCATTCAATTTTCTCCCTCCGTCAGCCATATCAACTTTTGATATCAAGGGTGTGAATGACAGGAAGTGGGTTCCACAACATCACGTACAAGGTTTGTACTTATCCCCGACGAGGATTTTCGGTGACCCCGGTTCCTTCAACCGGCTGTTGAAATGAAGAGCAAATAAACTTGTGTCCACTAGATTGTTTGGATCGAAATAAGGCTCGTCCGAGTCCCTCTTGGCGAGTGCATCTCTAACTCCATGGGCAAGTCTTTTCGTGTCCAGGACTTCAGGGAAGATACGATGAACCTCTGACTTGAATTCCTCGTAGGTGGCTGAAATACATTAGGGGTATCACATAAATGGCGGCTCGGAAAAAATAGTAAAAGTTGAGGTTTTCCAAAGGAACACGTGTGAAACCTGGTAGAGCATCACAAAAGTCCTTGTAGATTAAAAACAAGTCCATGTAAACATTGTGGCCGATGACAAATTTTCTAGAGTTGCTCACTGCTCGGATTACGTGAGAGAATCCAGTGAGGTCCTCCACGACGTGAGCAATCTCGACATCCGTTAATGGGGCGTTGTTGTTAGATTCTAGATTACGACGACGACATACTTCGCTCATAAGAAGAGTGCTCTGAAACCAACAAAATGACAAGCTACCATTAACAAAGGAGTATTCCAGGTTCAAGTTTACAAATAGTGACGAGCATGAATTTTGTCAAAAATTTGGTGATGAGCGATTCGCTAATAATTAGCAATAAATTAATAGCAAACATAGTGGCGACATCTACATTTTAGAGCACAGATAGCGAGAAAAGTGATGAATAACAAACGGTTTTTATAAACTTTCAATCTTCTCTTGAATATGAACAGTCTCAATATATTACTTCCTTACACAGATTATCATCAAGAACTTGCCTTATCCACAGAACACCCGGTCTGCAAGCAGGAGCGATAAATTTGTAAATATTGGGCTACTTTTTCCGCCTTCTGAGCATTCATGTAGGGTATACCATCGGATATCCACTATCGAAAAAGAGTTAGGAACAACAATTTAAAAACACTTTTCTGAATTTCGCATTTGGACGATTGACAAACAGAGTACGATAAAGGAGGACGAAAAATTTTGTTGACATTTTCAAATTCAAATTTGGGCATCTTTGTGATTGACTACCAGCAACTCACCAAAGAGGATGATCATGAGCAACCGCGGAGTCGACTGGTCAACATCATCTCTAACATAACATACCCATTTACTGTCGTTCTCAAATTTTGCTCGCAGTACCTTATTAAAATCAAAGTTATGTTGTCTAAGAAATAAAAGACTAGAGGCTTGGCAGAGAACTGGCTCCGTCAAATTTGGCGTTTCGAATGCGACCGGAAAGACCATGAAGTTGTAACAAGTAGTAATCCATTCGTTAGTCTTCACATCAAACTTGAAAAGTGCTGTGCCAAACTGAAATTTAACAATTAAAGATTTTAATAGGGACGAAAGAACTCTTACCCCATCCATAGATATTTAGAAGAAGTTGAAATTGGATGAAATAAACCAGGCAACCGGAGTTAACGATAATGGCCATCAGTAGAACAAACAAAAACAATGATTTTGAAATAGGAGTTTGACTTTTCCGGCTTTTGTTTTTCATATCGTAGAAACAGTAATTATAAGTTCATGTGGCGATTCTACTCGACTAATGACGCAGATATGAGGGACAAAACTTTTGTCCACTAAATGTTCTTTTTTACGATCGTAAGGACTGATTGCGACCAAAATCGATACAGTTTTCAGATAAAGGGTTATCTATCGACTGGTCGAATCCTAATTTCAATATTCGAGTTGGTTTGGGAGTTATCGGGCGAACAGACGGACTGACGGAAAAACTGAAAACATGAATACCCTACATTACATTAATTACAATACATTAAGTACCCTATAGAAGGTTGTTTCATAAGCCACAGCATCACTACAAGATCAAAAAAACTAAGAACCTAAACTTAAATGCTAAAATATGCGATACGTTTTCACCTGTATAATTCGGAAAGGCCACAACCGCATCTTCTTGAACCGTTCGGCAGGAGTGTCGAACAAACTGAAAAAATTAATAATTCCATCCATACGATCGTATAAATTAAATGTGAATGATGGAATATTTAAGGGTGAACCATGCCTCGGACAATCGCTTTTGAGTCTCTAGCAATCGTGGGACTGATTTAAAAAGTAGGAAGCTTCATTCGTATTGAAATTAAATTTGGGATGACATACCTGAACAGATCCTGCTCGGCAGGAGTCACACCGGAAAACTCGGCATCGATGGCAACGAAATTGCACTCATCAAGTTCAGCTTTAAACTTGGGGAAAATATCCTTGAAATTGACTCTGCTAACTGCTGTCACTGCCATTTTCTCAATTTCACGGGTTAACCTTAAGAATGACGATTGTCACTGTCTGATTATCAAACAAGGTTGACTGAATTGGTCACGAAGACGCTAATCTTACTGCAGGGCTAAAAATTTTCTTTTAAGGAGCGTGGACTGACTATGAGCGTAACAACTTTGATTAAGATGACGAACCATTAATTTTGTTCCCAACTATCTGCAATCTGAACAGTACCACAGGAACCACCAGGGACGGCACCTCCTCATTCCTCTGCTCCGTCACAATGTTCCAGTAATCTTTATCCACAATACGCAAGTACGTATGGAGGTGATGGCTAAATGCTTTTCCGAGTTACTTGTACACGGCAGTCTTTGCATTAACTAACTTACCAAATGGTTGATTAAACTGAGAATCCCACACTCTTGTTTCAAGAGTGAAGAGTACCTAGTGAACACGGAACTCAAGTTCCCGCCAGATATTGTCTAAATAAAGACAGCCGGCGAAAAACTCAATGGCCAGAATTCTCTCTGAAAACAAAATGATTGTAAATATTAAATTAAAGAGGAAGTTTTGGTGTTTTAGCGGGTATGACTGGAGCCTAAGGCTGGTGCATGTAATTTAGGTGCAGCGGCAGGGATAGGCGAGATTATAATGTATGCTAAATTAGATTATAATAATCTGGCCTGGTTTTAATTTAGTAATGAACTGATATTTGATCCGATAGTCTCACTTAAACGCAGGTGAAGGGTCAACTTGAAATCTGAACATAACTGACACAAAGTACGTCTCGACCTTAGAGGCTGAGGTGGAGGTGAATGACTGTCACGTAACAACCATTAAAAGGGGTTCCAATCTTGAGATATTCTTTAGGATTTGTACACAAATTACTTGTAACTTTTATTCATCAGCTGTCTATGAATTTTCCCATTTTTTTAAATTGCAGGATTCACTGCTCATGCTCAACAAAAAGACAAATTCCTTTTCCTGTCTTCCGTCCACTTACTGTAGTCCACGCTCACACGTGCAGACAAAGCTCCAGCCTGTACCAATTTTTCTATAGACCTGACAAATAAATACAGCTATTTGAAATAGTCTGCACTGTTGATACTCATGTACCCCTAGAACTTGAACCCATTCTTCAGAATTAGAAAGTTGCAAAGCAATTTATTGTGAATTCATAGTATTCATGATTTCATGCTTACTCCAATCAGACGACGTTGAAAAACCGAAGAAGGCCATTGAGCTTGCAAACGGTGATAGTTGCTTTATTCCAGCTGAGGGTCACAGCTGATCAGTTTTGGTGCAATGAAAGCGAAGAACTAAATGCAATTTTAACGTTCAGAAACGTACATAACATTGAACTTCTGATCCACGGAATCAGCGAGTTGACGGGTAGTTGTTTGGTCCAAACGTCTTAGAGTACAAGAGAGTTCTGAAGCCGGGGCTCAGAGTGAAAACATTCAGTGTCAGGACTTCAGTGTCGAAATTTTACAAACTGAATTTTATATTTGCTAAAATTATTAACCTGCGGTAAGCAGGTATATAGGAATGGTAGCGCTGCGAATCCGGGGGCTTTTTCGATGCTGTTATTCGTCTAGCGATCACATTTTGGGGATTTTGTCTACTTTTTAGTTTTGGATGGGTGCTCAGTCGGAAGTTCTTGGACCAGTTCGTACATGGGCGGGGTGGATCAGTAGGAAGTAGGTCAAAAAGGTTTCTTTAACTAAAACGTGGTGTTTCTAGCGAGGCCACAAGGAAGTTCACATTCTAGTGTGGAATGATCCAGAACCTTCTCTACTAGTACGGAGTATAGACTGTCGATAGTCACGCTTAGGTATGCATAACAAGATTATCTAACGGCGTCGCAGGTTTTCTGCATCCTTACCCCTTGTAAGGTTTTTTGTACTACGCACTGTGAATTCTCAATGCATACATCCTCCATTTTTGACTTGTGTACGTGAAAGTTCTTTCTGTGAAATTTAAAATAAAACGTGAGACTTAAACTTAGAGTTTCATGGGGCGTTAATTTTGACATTCCGTTAGATCAAAAGCGATGTATAACTTCAAGCGGTAACAAAAGACATTTCAAAAACACTATCGTAACCGTCTGTGCACCATTTAATTAATGTCTGTAACTAGCCCACGGATCAATACGTGTATGTAAGGTGCTAAAAAATCCGCAGCGTCAGCTTTCGATTGGTAAATAGTAAAGGGATTGATCAACACTCCACACGGAGATGATTGGGATGTACAACAAAAAAATTGTGACAAATAGTTTTGGAACATCCTGAGTGAGTTCAAAGATATGACAGGTTTACACATCTTACTTCGGTATCAACATATAATCTGTATACATGTGCTCAAGAAGTGGGACATGAACATTCATCAATTACAATTCTTTAGCGTCCCAAGCACTGACTGACGCCGATAGTCCATAGTGATGTGTTACGCTTGTTTTACAATAAAATCTGAACCAGGTAAGCCATATCTACGTAAAATGCTTGCAATTTAAGTCATAGGTCTCACAAATCGCTGGATATACCATCCGTTGAGGTCGGATCTACCGTGGTACAAGTAGAACGAATCTGATTAAAGTATTTGCTGCTACTGCCGATACCGTCTGAATCAAACGAGCTCTGGAACTGATTTTTATCTCTTGTCTCGGGAAGTTGTGGATCGAAAGGCAGGTGTGGAGGAGTGAATGGGCTTCGATGTCTTGAGTAGTCAAATTCGAAGTCATCTTCGGTCGTAAGACTCGTGTTGATGCTACCGCTGCCACTCAGACTGTGCGAAGTTTCATCCAAGAGGGAATCTTGCTCTTCCGTCGAATTATTTCGGTAACTCTTGTCAACAGGCGTCAATGTTTCCACACTGGGGGATCCATAGATGGTTTCATGGTCTTCCCCACATGCTTCACCGATATCGGTCTCCCGAAATGTACCAATCCTGGCGGCGACGGTCTCCAAGTACTCGTCTAATTGGTTCGACTGAATATCCAAGTTTAAAAACTCGGTAGCAATGGAAACCAGAGTCTCTTCCCTCACCGAAACGTCCTCTCGTTCCAATGCTTCTTCACGCAGTGGATTTTGAAGCATTTCTTGGAGCTATATCATAAAATTAAACATGACAACAACTGAAATGACCAACGACCACAGTGATTTAATAACTATGATTCTAAACTTTACCTCTGCGCTTCGTCTGATGATAGCTTCATCAATACCAGCACTGCGGGCGACAACTTGTGCAAAACTTGTGCGACAAATGCCATTTTTAAGCTTGTAGAGGTATATAATATCGTTATTCTCTTTAACGAAGTCCATTGTCTACCATTCAACCAAGAATTGGCAAGAATTGATCACGTTATTTTGGAAATAATGTCATCAGAATATTTACCTGCAGCTTAAGTACCGCAGAGACCTGTAAGTGTTCCGTGATGGAGTGAAAATGCGTCGACAGAAATAGGGTTGGGCAATTTAGTTGACGATTGAGGAAATCTTCTACTGTTGCTACGAGAAGTCCTAATCCATCAGCATCCGCGGTGCCCTTGCCGAATTCGTCGATCAAAACCAAGGAAGAAGCTGTGGCTGTCCGCATTGCAAGGGCTATCTGCAAATACATTCAGAAGATCAAATTCTGCGTCGCAAGCCGTCGCAGATTAACTTCATACTCACTTCGTCGGCGTTGCTAGGTCACATGCCAATACAAACTTTTAAAATGGTTTGCTCATACCTGATTGATATCAATCATGAAGGTAGATAATCCGAGTGACACTGATTCGGAGGCGTTAATTCTGGTACTAATCCTGTCATAAACTGGGATTCGGGCAGAACCAGCTGGAACAAATGAGCCGCACAGAGCCATCAAAACAATGACCCCTACCTTAAAAATCAAAATTAAAAATTTCAACCCACGATTATAAGCGTCGTCACTTGCCGTCCCACACATATTTGCTAACACAAAGGCTTTTCTAACCGGAAACATCTGAACAGTTAGCGCCACGAGGTTTCAGTCAAAAACTCACAAACCTGCTTCAGGTATATGCTCTTTCCACTGGCATTTGGACCTGTCAACAAAACGATCCGCTCTTCTCCTTCAAAACTTGTCGTATTTGGAACAAACGAAGCCAGCGCAGCTAGCAGGGGATGTTTGCCATCCTGAATCATCAAGGTTGCTCCCGCAGGTAAAATAATTGGTCGAACAAAATTGTACTCATTTGCTGCTGCCGCCATTGCCATCAAACTGTTGGTACACAAATCTTGTTTATAATTATTATTTACAACTACTAATGATTATAAATAAGACGAGGACTAACATGCGTTTTTTTCGCTTCCGATAATGCGTTTTTAAAATTTTTGATTTATCATTTTCATAACAGTTACATGTGCCTCTGACTCCAGAAAAGTAAGTTATTGTAACTTTCTTATGTAATTTTATAGTTTCTACAACTCTTTCCCATCCTAATTCATTCTTCTTTGTGTCAAAAACCCAGCTTGATGTCCAACCTAATGTTGAGCATATGATTTATTTTGGTAAAAATTTGAGTTTTAAGCGAGTAAATTCTATATAAGATGTTCTTCTGGGCACTAAAAAGGGCAAAATTGGGTGAAAAATGTGTTAAATTTGGTAAAAAAGCGAAAGTGCGAAAAATGCGGCAAAATTTAGTCAAAATGCGAAAAATACAAAAACTTCTTTTTCCAGAAATAATTAAAATCGGATTTCGACTAATTTCGATTCGCGTCATCAATATTAGAATTGAATAGCGTTGAAGCGAATGAAAGGGCATCATCAAAAGTGCACTGAAGTGAAAAATATACAAAATCCACGCCTTTAGTTGTAAAGAAACTTTGTTTAGAATTTTAAATTCTGGAAGATCACCAGTCAAGCTCTGCGGCTAATGAGGCCAGTTTCAGTAAATTCTCCTTCTCTCCAAGCACAATCTCCGTCGTTGCCAGCATCACAGTTGTTTCCAAATCCAACATTGCCACTTGGCAGTCACCTAAGATGGCGTCCATTTCTGTGACATTGTACAGCCGTATCAAAAATCTCACAACAATAAAATGAAAGCCCCACAATGGATTGAAAGCAAAACTGAAATACCTCTTGTTCCCTCGTTTCGGTAATACGCAACCTTATTTGCTGCGAACTGTGAAAAAAGGTTCGTAAATATTGATCATATCAAACACATTTAAAAATAAGTTTTACTAATTTTCCAAACATATTGTTACCAGATAATCCAAGCCCGGGAGTTCCATATCTTCCACGCGTAAACCCTCTTCCCACAGACTTACGGCGAGCAAATAACCCACTTCAGGAAGGTAAACAACTGAGCATTGCTCAATGTAGTCAGGTAAACTCTGTATTTCTTGAGAAGCCACAGCCGACATTATTTTCGGTAGAGATGCATACCGCTTTCGAACTGCAAACCAAGATCACCACTACTAATTAGTTGCAGTTATATGTTGGCGCCATTTCTGAAATCAGAGGCAACTCACTTGTGTCCAGTTCTGCGTTCACATGGCCATTGGGTATAAAACGACCAAGATTCTTGGATTCATTGAAATCAATGATCCTCATCAGTTCCTCCACAACTATTTTCACTGCGCTCAACCTTTCAGCACTGGCTATCTCTGCAAACAATTCAATGGTACCACGTTGACGCCCGACAACCTCGGCCAGTAGAACACAATGATAAACTGATTGATAAAAATCCCTCCAGTCTGTAACTGATGCGTGAAGAAAAGAGACTTTCATCAAGAGGCCCTAAAATTTACCACGAAAACGTAGAAAATATTCCTGAAATTGTAGAAAGATGTTTTGGAAAACTTACACATAAATTTTTTATAGATTTTAAACACCCCGAAGCAGTCTTGACGAAATCCAAGTTCATTGGGCTACTACAATACTCAACAACGTCATGTCGTCGTTTGAGAGTCTGTATATTTCGTGTAGGTCTTGCCAGCAGTAGTCGCAAGAGCTTGGAGCCTTGAACTGTACGACACTTGTTGAGAATATTATAAATGCTTAACCCTTCCTTGCTGCATCGGAACTGCGTCGACCGAGAAGGATGAAGCTCACTGTTAAAAACCTGCAGGCTCCTCCACGCAGTGTAATCAACTGAGACCAGATCATTTCTATAAAAAATAAATGAACTTGCACTCGATTGATTCAATTTTGTGACGACAAATTAGATCGGGTAACCTCGGAACCATACATTTGCCAAACTTCTATATCCAGCACCGGAATACGACCACTCAGCAATTGAATCTGGAAACTGCTTGCATTTTTGTCCAAGAACATCAGCAGTGCACCAGCGGCTCGAACCATTTTATCATTCGCGAAGGGTATTAAAGAGGTCATGAACATCAGGTGGTCGCTCTCGTTTCGATCTGTAGGTTCTTCGGGTAATCTTTGTGATTGAAGTCTTGCTTTACATGGATCTGGTGCGAAATCCTTTCCCGCAAGTATAAGAAGCTTGAAGTTATTCTCCTCCTGCTCCGGGATTGACTGGTTTGATCGCGAAAGAGCCAGCGCAGTGACGAAAGAAATCTGACTGCTATCGCTCTCACGATTTTCTTCTCGTAAAAGTTCTTCACTGATTTGAAGACTTTTAATAATATTTAAAATCCTTTCATCTTGACGGCAACTCACGATAACAACACTCGGATCGACTTGTGCAAATATCAGCTTCAATAACTCGAAATCCGGATGATGATCCACGACATCTGGTAACAACATGAGCTGTAATTTATTTCGAAGTAAGTAAGTTTGGCAGTGACGATCGCATCCAAATACAGCAAAGAAAGTTAATATATGCTACCTGCGAAGTATCTGGCTCGTAAAATGCTGCACCTAGTTTTCCACCTGCCCACACGATACTCAGAACTGGCTGAAAAATACCGGTTAAAAAATGTACTGAAGAATGCATAATATATGCTACCTGCGAAGTATCTGGCTCGTAAAATGCTGCACCTAGTTTTCCACCTGCCCACACGATACTCAGAACTGGCTGAAAAATACCGGTTAAAAAATGCACTGAAGAATGCACACAGTGATCTGATCAGCCTCCAGCCTTCCTGACTGCAAGCTCATTTTCTAATCTATTTTTTAAAATTAAATATTTTTAATTCACATTTCTAAATTATCCAATTAATGACTTACCTTCATTAGATAGTTAATGGAGCAGGCTGAATTACTACTACGGAAAACAAGATGGTGACTCCAACTGGGACGACTAGTTCATACCTACGCTAAATCCCAGATGTTCACTGGCAATCCACGAATTGAGCTGTAGAGCGGGAAAAGACACTTCTGAAAGTGCGTGGTGATTATAATTGTTCAGATGTTTGTCACCGCATTAGTACGGCAAGTTGAGCCTGCCTAAACCCAAACCTAAGGGTATTCCTGAAGGTAACTTGCGCCCATTTACAAAAGGTGGAACCATCGCCCCAACGTAGTACGATTCTACAACAGTTGGCAGAGGCATAGTTAAAGTATGCCGGAAGGAGGCAGTTTCCCAGTTGAGAAAATGGAACATTTTCAGTGTTATCAAGCCCAGCCCCACTTTCACTCCGTACAATCTTCTGTACTCCAAGCACAGGGGATCTCGAACCAGAGGATTTCATTAAATCATAGTTAACCAGTTCCATTTCACGCCCACATCAAGATGCTCGAATCTTCAATTTTTCTAGAATTAATTTCACGTATCATCCGATCCTCGCCACCACTTGCACATGACAGCCATGCTATAAGCATCTTAATGCTGTTAAAAATTTCAAATGCCTTTTCTCACTGACAGTTTTAAAACTGACAGTTTTCTTGGCCTAATAAATATCAGTAAGATGTACTAGTACAGCATTAGAATCACAGAGATTTGGTTCAAATATCATTGAACGCTTGAATCTTACGCTCAAGATTGTGGGTGGCACCGTGAAACATTTTCGATTTTAGCTGCTGAAACTTACGAGACCTTATAACGAATAACCGACTCACGAAACAAAGATCATGCGCGATGAAGAGATCATCGAATACTAGTTTAGTCAGATGAAAAGTTTATTTCAGTCCTTCAGCATTTCTGGGACATACCTACTAATTTTAGAGTTAACACGCTTTCTGTCTTTCGAATGCACAACTCCGAAATGTTTAATCGGAGAACCTGAAAATTCCGCTTGATTGTCCGAGGCGAGGCTCAAACTTCAGTTCCGGCCCGATGATTTTTAGGTCGTGTTTGACCGTTTCGAAGAACTAATGCTCAAATGCTGGATGGGGTGAAGAAATCATGAAAATTGAGGTTCTAGTAGAGGTTATAATAACTAATTTAATTTTTTTGCAATTGATGTTTGTTTGCTAATAACATACGGACGGCGCAATCTAGAACAGTGACTATGAATTTACTTCAATGAGGAGTGTTTCGGAACTTGTTTTGCACTATGCCTATGTCTAAATCAGACGACCAAATATTTAATGTCTGAACTAAATTGTATGGTCTTCAGGTGTGTAACCTAGCTATGGAAGTCTAACTGTTACCATCACATGGAGCACTGTCTGAAACATGAGGAAGTACCAAAATTCCGTGCGCATGGTGCTCCTTTTGCCCTGAAAAAAAAATGTTTCCTCGAAAATCGGAATCGATATTTTCTTGAGGGAATAAACATTAGGTTGTTAGAGTAGTAAGGACCCGTCGTTCCGTTAGCTAGTGGAAAATGCGAGTACATTGCATTTCCAGAAGTGCTGTTGTGGCGACAATATGACCCGCAGTTGGGAAACTCCAGAATCAACTATGAATTGAAGAAACGTTCGATTAGATTGAGCTGGCAATGAGAATAGATTGACAGCGAACGTTCTGGGCCACCGGACGGGGCTCTGGAACTCTCTCTTAGCGCTCAGCACCAACCCTGCGGTGTGCTGGTGTGTTTGGAGTAGGAAGAGAGCGGATAGAAGATGGATGAATGAATTGGACCAATCAACCGTGAGCGTACGGCCCACATCTACCCAAAGCACTCTGCCAAACGTTCATCTGGGTGCCCGTGGAGATGGAACGTGGTACCGCCAGGCATGGGAAACCTCGTTGGAAAAATGTGTCCTTTTTTCAAAAGGCGGCATCATACCCTGCCTACCCTCGAAATGGAGATCTGGTTACAGGGTGGGCGGAAAAATCCGGTTTTTTCG
>WJFA01001678.1:0-19760 GCA_009870155.1 Pseudobourletiella spinata
ATTCGTGCGTCCTGCATTTACCGTGCACCCACTCTTAAATGCCCTTTACTTTTGAAGACCGAACATCGAACATTGGATGGGTTCGGTTCGGTATCGCCGATCCGAACCGATGTACGGATCGGCATTTTACCGATCCTTTTTTCATATGTTCGGATCGGTTCACGAGGGACCGAACTTTTACCAGGTTCGCGTTCGGGTTCAGTAGTGTTCGGTTCGGAAAAATCGAACATGTTCGGTTCGGATGTCATTCCCTACCCAACGAACACACTTTCCTAGGGCCAATTCAGGCCCAGTGTCGGCAGCCAATAATGGTGTAGTGCAGGGTTTGTCCAACGGCAAAATGTCGGGCCAATACGTTTGATCAACGCTGGTGACGCTTTGGTGTGCTCAGGCTACGTGCGTTTTTGCAACGCCGGCTACACACTGGTCCAGTATAAATTGAATGACGGATGATTGACCGTGGGTTGCATTCACTCTTTATTCATGCAAATCTAATTTTACATGCGTATTGTTTTATTTAAAAATCAAACAAACTATAATTGAACTTTCATTCTTTCATTTATTTAACTGTTACGTAACTGTTTATTTACGTTAGGATAATATCAAGGTGAGAATTCGACAGTCGTTGGTATTGACACATACAAATCAGCTTCAGCAAACGACGAAAGGAGCACATGTTTACGCATTAATGTCGATAAATCACATATCGGGTTTAATGCAGTACTAGCGGTATTCCTACTTCTAATCTTAACTAACAAAGACTCAACCTCGTAAACAATTCGTCGCCTTTTAGTAATAGAACTTGTATTCATATTACTGTGCACACTATAAATCCCAAATTTACAAAGCGGTGGTTGATGTTGTTTCCAAGATTTTCTTCCCCCGCTGCACACGACCACCGCGTCTGTCGCCACAACCTCTCAACCAAGATCCCACCAGATCTTCTATTTATTTATCTGTTGGTGATAATGATTCAGCAGATGACAGTACAGCAGCTAAAATTAGAAATTATTCACAAGCCTTGAATTTTTAATTAGCTTGAAAATGAAATATAGAGGCAAATTTGTGGGAAAATGACTATCCGTAATGACGGAAAGAATGGCATGATTCTCCGAAGCAAACTTTCCAGTTCTTGCGGTCATACGGCGAAAAAAGTCTTCCGTAGTGACTCCTCCGATGCGTTTGAAATGAACGATCTGCAAATTCAAAAGCGCTGAGGGATTCATTCAGAGAAACTACGAACCATGTAACCGTATTGTAATTAATTTAACGAACAAGCAACTGCCGATTTGTAGGTGTTGCCAACCAGATTCCAATCTTCCGAACATCTTCAGTTTTTTTCATGGGTAACTCAACTGGAAGCACAAGCTCGTCCAATCCAATGTTGTTAAAATGATTAGCTACAGCCGCAGAAATGTGGTTCACCTCGCTCTTGATTTTAACAAGTTCTTCCAGAACAACGCTTTGAAAATCTATACAAATATTAGATATCGAAAGGATGTGAAATGACTAATTTATAACTGAATAATACTGGTACTGAATAAATAGACCTTACTCCTCAACTCAGTTCGAAGCAGATCCAAAGTGGACTCACTATTTGAAGATTGATTTCTATTTCCAACTAGTTTTTGCCTATCTCCCAATGATAAATCCTCGCAACCTTTCTCCGCAACGGTTGGATCAGTAGGAATGCTGTAAACTACAAAGGCAGTAATCTGAGTAGTATCAACTTGATTGCTTCATTACCCAACGCACAATGATAATGAAATTTTGAAAACTTCGCAGCGTAAATTCCATTATTGTTTGATACACTCCAAGTCCCAAAATATCAGCAAAATCAAGATTTTTTATGCTTACTAGAAGGTTCAAAAAACACGTTAGCTCCGTTAGTGGACTTCTGACTGTTCGTGATTCAGGACTGTCTGGCGAGGGGGAGCTGCCACTACGGCGTTTATAATTTTCAGATTTATCCGGCTCCGAGAAATCCAATTTTCGTTTTTTCAACAATCTCCGACCAGCTAATGAAAACGCAGGGCAGGATTCTGTTTCGGTCAATTCCACATCTGTTTGGCTTTAGGCACGCAGCGCAGCCCTCTGAGCTTGTTCGAAATTATCTACAAAACATTATGAAATCTATAACTAAAATGAACATTGAAAATGATCAATCCACCGCCAAAAATTCATAAATAAAACGAAAATGAAAAAGAGCAATCCACCAGCAAAAACTCACCTGTTTGGACAAGAATCCCGCAACTAAAGATTTCCCAAGATATACGAGGGTTTTCCAGCGGATCACATTCGTCTCTGACAAGATTTTTAACCTGGTACGATCCACGTTTTTCGGCCAATAGCAGGTGGATTCATTAATCAAACAACAACGTGGGATTAACTCAACTGTTGAGTCCACACTGAATAACACTACCAAATAACTTAAATTAGCAGCACTGCATATATTTGCTTAAATTATTTGTGTAAATGTGGCCATGATGAGCTATAAGTTCAGCTTTGATCTGTTCGGCCGTTAAATTTCTCGTATGGCTATCTGCTCCACTTCATGTATACCCGTTGATGCTGGAAACAAAAGACCACGCCATGTGAGTAGCGCGCTTCTCTTGAGTTCCGTTCTGTCGTTGGCAGGGATTGTATAGCTTGAAGCCCGAGGCCGGCAAGCGGTTCTCAGTGTCTCCGCGTTGGAAATTTATGACGTATCATCATTGGCCCTATATCGGGCTCACAACGAACGATTTCTTCATTGGTGGCCGAATGAATTTGTGGCTCATTTTACCAAAGCTGAACACGGCCAGCAGAATCACTATAGGGCCGGTATTCTTTTCGAGAATTCCACCAGCAGGTGAATATGGCCAGCATAAAAAATATTGCCCCAGCATTAAGCCATTATGATGTGCTTGTTGGGTAGGTTAGAATATGAAACTTCATATTTTTTATATATGAGGTCGAATTTTTGCGTAAAACAAATTTTCCAGGTGTCCCAACATGATACGTCACGTTTATTTTTTCTATGATGACCGAACACCCAAAGGCAGAACAATGATTGTGATCTCAATCGAAAGCAGAGGTTTTAAGTATTTTTTCGGTTCGGTACCTTGGTAATCGACATCGGACAACCAGTTCGGGAGTTATGACATCCAGAAGCAACCACATGCTATTTTAATATAGCCGTAAACGGTGAACTTTTTTCCCGTAACTCCTAAACCGGATGGCGTCGAGGCACACGCAACAGCGCGTTTGATAGGATTTTTGTTGCGACTTCGATCCGTATGCATCGCCTTTTGTTCTACCTGAAGTCCCAACCCAACGTACCAGGGGCCTGGCTTCGGAGTACCGAAATTGAGAAAGGTAACATAGGATATCAACATAGGACGCATAACATAGGAGTTTTAATGCATCCAAGGTTTTCCCTTAACGGTCTTTAAAAAATAACATCTTATTAAAACCTTGTCAAAAACCGTCAGAAATTGAATGAAGGATCAAAGCGGCAGTAAATGACCTATCAAACGTATGACCATGGTACCCAACAAATACTATGCCTCAAATTTTGATTCAGACCACAGTAATTGTTTTCCCTTGAGGATTTCGGGAACCGTTTAGAAAATAAATGCTCGGCAGTAGGCCGAACAGATCTAATATGTCGGATGGATTGCAGTTTCATCCGACGTGGTCGGAAAAATTTTAACCCGACATATGTCGGCTGATCCTGCAATCCATCCGACATTGTACTTGCGCTTTGATTTTTCATGTCTGATGTCGGATGGTTTGTATTCTTGGAGATGGTGTCGGTTGGATTGCACAGATATTATGTCGGGTGAAAGTACAGCTCATCCGACATATATCGGATGAATTGCATAAACATATGCCGGATGTCGGCTGGATTGGGTCTTCCGCACTGGAATGGCTGTTTTTCCTTACAAACAAGCACTGTTAGTGGAGGCAGTTATCCAGGTCCGGTCTGTTAGGTCCAGTCCCTATGTAAAAGTAGGTCTCATGAACTGGTCTTCGTGTTCGGGATTTGGGACCTACATTGCCAGGTTGCGGACCTACTATCGGTCGAGGTCCTCAATTTGGGACGTAATGTTTCGGCATGTATAGTTGTGATTTGAAAACACTACCTAAAATTAGTCCTAAGGCATTTAATGGGGTCAGGTCAGGGGTTGGCCCGAATGGACACTGGTCCGATGGTCACTGAATGGACTGATTTTTCCCAGCCTAAGAAATTAATTTCTACTTCCACCATGGTGTCGTCATTCCGCATACAACCTAGAACACCTCCAACGTGCCGTACAAATTTTTTACCCAACCTCTATCAGTATTTTGAAAAATGTGGCACAGTAGGCGTAGCTGGGCGGTGCCTACTACCTACATCTTATCACTTCATTTGTCTTATATGGGGCTATGGAGAACAAATCCCAAAACTTCCTGTTTCAATTGAGGCTAAAATCAATATTGCTGGTCATACATTTCAGATCTCATTAATAACATTTTGAGAAAACGATACTGGAACATCTGGAAGTGTTTTGAAGGAGCTTGTGTTAGCTGTCACCTGCGCACCTTTGTATGTGCATAGCAATCCTGTCAGCCTGAACTGGCCCAGGGTTCGCGTGGAAAGTCGGAAGTAGAGAAATTGTTTGGAATCAAAATGTACTAGTTTTGAAACCTAGCGACATTGCAAATGTCAAAATCTTCAAGAATTAGTTTTATACATTTTGCAGATGAACTACCCATTGCAATTTTGTAAAGAATAATTAATTTCTAGTAAATACCGATAGGAGTTGGTATCTTCAATGTGTAAGATGCAATAATTTTATGCAATGAATAAATAACGTATGTTGATTAATTTTCTTCTCATTATGCTGCAGGACTTTTATAAACAAAATACTCTTCACTTTTGTTGGATGGAGGGAAAACAACATCTTCGCTGTTTGTACAAGAGCTAAACAGTTTGAGTAGTAACAAATGTCTACGGCCACAAAAGTTTTTGTTACAAAATATTGGAAAACTTTAACATAACCGAGATAGTAACGTAGTTTTCGACGGAAATACTACGTCACGGATTGGTGCAAGTAACAAACAGCTGGTTGGTTGATTGCTAGGTTTGTAAAAACCAACAGATTACTTCTCCTTATGCATAGATTTACACAGTATTACTCACTTTCGTTACCTGTGGATACAGTTAACCTTCGGCTCAACAATCGAGAAAAAACTACACTACTTTTGAATTTTTAACCCAGTGAATTTTTACCTCTACCAGCTCGCTGTCTGTCGATTTATTCTTGAATACTGATCTTCAGCGTAAATGGTAAGCACAAATGGCTTGCTCGGAAACCATTGAATACACAAATTACTACGTGAATGCCCGTTAACTTTCCCCGTGAAAAAATGAATACTTTGGCTGCAAGCTGCCACCCACTTTCGATATTGAGCAAAAAGTTATGGTTGAAAATCTGAAGATTACTTCAATCGTACCCAAGGAAGATGTCTCCGTAGTTGCATTTTTATAGCTTATTACTGAACACAAATTTAGCACCTCCATACATTACGATATTTTTAAGACAAATCCGCGCGGTTACAGCACCCTTTGGAAAGCAAAACTAGTATCCCCCTTTAATGTGTGAGGGGCACGGCATTCTATGCACATCGTACAACGAGATTAGACAGTTCAGTAGTTGTCATTGCATTTTGTTTTTAAATTCGTTATATCTACTATTCTTAACGAGTATTTCGGTTACGTCGTACTACTTTAAAGAACCTAGGTTATACGTGGAATGTAGCTTTACACTGAATTATTGGCACCCATTGCATTTGTAGGTCAAAAATGCAGTATATGCAAGTAGTTTAAGTCTATACGTATTATTTTACGGGTATTCTTCTACCGAAACACATGAGAATACTCTTACAAGCTGGATTTCAGCACTGTCTTTTTGTAAGGAGTAACATCATCTTCAACTTATTGCATTACCACCAACACCGACAAAACATGTTTACCATGGTGGCCGAATGCAATGGTCTTAAATAGAACTTGATAGAAATTAAAAACGGCGGGGCCCAAAAACCAAATAGTCAGTTAAAGTGTATTGTTTCACTGAAAATAGCTATGTAGTACTCCAAACCCTGGTTGTTGGTAGTTGACCGTAACCCACAGTATGCACGATCAACATGCTCATGGAATGTAAAAATATTAACCTAGTATTTCCGTGACACCTAAGTAGGTCAAGAGAGCCTTTTCTTGGTATGAATCTGGAAGTTTTACTCTTCATGTTACATCCTGTTCTGAAAGTCACCGCTACCAGGAGCGGGTGGGTGAGCTTCTTAGTCGACTAGAACACCCCACTCGTGAGATTTTCTGCCGTAGTGTATAGCGGACAGTTCCTCTACAAGTCGTGCACAAATTATATCATTTTGTTCTGTAGTCGGAATATGATAATCAACTCCTAAATACGAGATTCTATTCACTGGGCACACTATACACGCTGTTCCCGCACCAAAAACTTCTAGTACCTGTTGAAAATAAAAATTATGCGAAAAATCTGCATATTAAATAAAAATCTTGACACATGAATATTAAGAAGGTGGGTCTTACTCTTTTTTCTTTAACCAGCTTAGTGATTTCATCCATAGAGATAGATCTTTCTGAAACTTTGAACTCATTCCACTGCCGCGACAAGTCCAATATACTCTGTCTTGTAATTCCCGGTAGTATGAGCCCATCCAGTGGTGGGGTTATCAGTTCCCTCTCTGCGATAAGGAAAGACCCAATGATTCTGTTTTTTTAGAAGACACGCACTCAAAGCGTCGAATACTCAGTAAACCCAATTATACCCACACCATTAGGTCAAAGCTGTACGCAATGGAGTACTATTACCATCCGCAAATTTTGCGCTACATTGCATTACTTTATGCATGTCAATTTTTGTTTGAAAAAATATCAAACTTCTAACCACTCAGCTGAATAATGAAGTGCTTAAGCAACGCAAATATGATTTTCCGTTTAGATACTATATTCGTACGCGTTAAAGCTATTCACAAACTGCGTCATAAATTATTCTCATTCCAATTAAGTTAGGTAGAATCAGTGCTGACTAACCGCCTTTGGAATTCCTGATAACGACAAAAATGTTCATTGTACCAATTTCTGTAATCAAGTGGTTTTCGCCGTACAACCATAGAACTTGATCGACTCCCATATCCTCGGCCTGTTTCTGGAGAATGCCAAAATTTTAAATTGAAATTAGATAAAACTTCGATCGCTACATAGTCTATGCTGTTGTGTTCACATTAGCTAACACTACTAGAACACTTACTTGCACGTACACAGTGGGCCCATAATTCGATCCAAATTTCTGCGAACCAACGCCTCCAGGCCAAGCACGGACGTACTTCGGGTCTGCAAGCAAAGCGATTGTCTGGAAACTTTTGGAGAAGTAGGGTCCCGTTGGACACGTTATAACGAACAGTAATGCTTTCGCTGAGCTTGAGACTCCAAGGGTGGGCTAAAATCGAAGATTTAACGATCATAGAATCACTTGCTGATAAATAGCTGCACATGTGTGACAAAGGACATATGAAACAAAGATAATATGCACGAATAATTTCTTTTGAATAAATAAATTCGGGTTAACGTACGTCTGTGCCAATAAATGTGGGCCGTATGTACAGGCTTGAGGTTTCAGAATGTGGAATCCACTCTTCCTCTATTCTAATAAGCCGCTTTAAGCAACTGAGAAATTCGTCCGGGTCAAATCCGGGCAACAAAGCTCTTCTGGCTCCACGTAAAAGTCTTTGCACATTCATGTCAGGACGGAATAGGCGTAATTTCCCATCCACCCCTCGATAGGCTTTCATACCGTCGAATAACTGAAACGTTACAAAATTCATTAAATTCAAAAATTCTGGCTTGCTATTAACAACTTCAAAAGTACCCGTGAGGTAATTTGCAATTAACAAGTAGTACCATATAAAAAATAATAAAAGCATAAATACTTCAATGGCGTAGTGAAGAACTTTGGCAGCGGGATGTATCGGTAAATCGTGTAGAGGGCAAATTTTCGGACGAGACCATCCAGTGGCTTTCTGCCACTCTGCCTCGAACATGTGGTCAGTGAAGGACTTGCCAAACAAAAGCTGAG
The DNA here is from genome assembly GCA_009870155.1 of Pseudobourletiella spinata. Lineage (NCBI taxonomy): Eukaryota > Metazoa > Arthropoda > Collembola > Symphypleona > Bourletiellidae > Pseudobourletiella > Pseudobourletiella spinata. Next base: position 8,142 of record WJFA01001678.1, read on the forward strand.
AGACGTCCGGCTTCGGCTTCAATTGCTCAGGACTTGCGAGCGAAACTTTGAGCTCTGAAAACTAATGGAGTTACGGAGTGTAATTTTGACCCTTCAGAGCATTTTCGTTCTTCTATCACTCAGACTCTTCACTTTTGCTCTTACTTTAAAAGTACCATAATCTCCCACGACCGGGGCATTCTGCTGACTTTTCAAGCGAATTTGCGTGAAGGGTAAAGTTGTCCTTAAACTGCACCCACTGAGGAGCTAGTAAGTAAATAATTAATAATTTGACGACTCATCATTTCTGCTTTTGTTCTTGGAAGGATAAAAAATTACCAATACCTTTGACACTTTTGGTGATCCCAAAGAGCGAGACAGTCCTTTCAAAACTGAATACTTCGCCATGTTATTCTACAGGACACAGATGGTCGGTAGCACGCTAACAGCAGTGCATAAGATGCAGAGAAACTTCCACGTGTGGATTCCACTGCTATAGGAGTGTTCTCCCGGCACAATAAGCGAGTACAAGTTCCAGGTCTGAGGCAAGGACAGCCTACGACTGCTTGATGACCTTGCTCAAAACGTGCTGTTGACGGGGGTGAGTCGGCACTCACTAACCTGAAGCAGACAAAAAACTTAATATAGTTTATTATAGCTGAGTAGAAAAATCGCAAAACCACAACACATATGCTTGTTAGCTTGTTGCATAATGACAACTGTGGGCAACATTTAGCTGTGCTTTAGGTCAGGTTATTTTCAGGTGGCTCAAATAAAGTCACTTTGTCGCATTCTATTGGTATTGAAACAAATAAATAGCAGATCCCGGAAAAAGGATGAGCACTAAGGTAAGCGCCACTGGCAGCATGGTAGTGCATTATATTCTACACGTAACATTATGCGCCTTACATGTTCAAATTATTGTTACTGAAAGAAAATGTGGAAGAAATCACATCTGCGATCTGGACAAATCTAAATTTAAACTTGGAAAATCCCTCCTTTTCATTCCTACGTCAATTTCATACACTTTGAACCAAATGCGCGGGATCAGTAAAGCGTTGTCTTTTTAAAGTACTACTACAGTGCAGTAGTATTACCTGCTTCATTCGTTAGTAAAAAGAGATTTTCGTATGCCGAGCGTAAAGATAACCTCGGATTTGTCTTTTTAGACCGAATGTCACCCTGCCGCGTTCTTGTCGGGCGCTCTAAATGAACGACGGCATTGCTGTCTGTTATGCTCTAGTCCATTTCATTTAGGCAACAAATTGTTGCAAGTTACAACGCAATAATTGAAATTAGCGTGCAGAATTTTGGCAGTTAGTATTCTCATACAGACTATTACAGTAGTTATGACAATTTTCTTCAAGCAGTTCGGAGGGACGGTCGCAGGAGATATTTGCGCATTTGCGTATGACGAGACGAGTTCGTCGCATTTTGTGTCCGTCCGGTGTGGCAGGTGGCAGTGTGTCAATAGATTAGCTGAGAAAATGCGTCAACAACCAATGTACACATATGACTTATGAGTACTATGGACCACACGTACAAGCGAAATATATTTTAACATTCCGATAAGGACAAGGATTTAGTTCATTCTTAGGTTTGTTCGCGGGCAAGAGAAGCTTCGTAGCTTTTCAGTGATGTAATATGTGATACTCCCTAATACACGGGAAATATCCAAGCAACGCATCCAACCCACCTCAGCCAGCAGGTAATCAATAGCAGGTTAGATAAATCTATCTCTTACGCATCGAATCTCTGCACTGAAATAATCCCAATTACAAAAGGCTGCATATCTTGTCCTTTCGAGAGATTCTAATTGCGTGTCGACCTAACCAAGTTTCATTTATGACTGCCTAAATCTCCCGAAACTTTGAAATTCACTTTGACGCCATCCTCTTCAATGATCGTGCACGTCCAGAAATCACAGCATTTGTTCACAGGAGTCAATCAGTGCCTTCCCTGAGCCAGCAAAACATTTCTCCTTAAAGTGCACTTCACCCACATTTTCTGTACTCTTATACGAGAGAAAAATCTAGTGCGTTCCCTTAAATGTGCCGTTCAGAAGCGGTAATAGTCATATATAATTTCCCATTCCACCGGATTACTAAATATAACTCTAGTTCTGTTGAAACAATCTGGGTTCAGCTTACCAGCAGAAAGTCTATGAGCTGTTATCTTGAAGTTTTGCGGCATTCCGGGAATGTAAGAGCTTATTATGACTGCAGTCAAACTGTTGGGGACAAAGCTCCAGAAGACATTCAGACCCTGAAGGGGTGTTGGGTTGCCTTTTACCTTCTAAATATCTGAATCTATCCGGGCCAGCTCCACACAACTACTGCGTCATCACTACTGACACAGCTGTATTAGTGTAAAATTAACTCGAGGGTTTTTTATAAAGTGTTCCGCACGCAAGCACAAGTGTGTGAGTCTGCTATCTAGATTTATCTAGTATGGCCAATGGCCATAGCAATCTGAAGGCACATAAATGTCGGTATACTACTTAGGTGAGTATTATAATTGAAAAGTAGCTTTTTACTCTCCGCTACACTAGGTGTATGTATATCGACTTCTCAACTGGTCTTGCTCCTGGCGATTGAACAATTGAACGAAAAAATTATAATGCATTCCCAACAACAATCTTTCTCTTCCTCCTCACATTTACGTGCAGGATCTCCGTTGAATTTTTTTTGATGCTGTGGAAGTCAAGTCGTGTACAGAGCCGAGGCAGAATCCCACTGGACGGTAAGCTAAGGTTGAGCTACATGCAGATTACATGCGCACTCACTTCCACTCTCAGCGATGTTGAGTTTGTAAATGATGAAATCAGACAATGATTATTACAAATCATTATTGCTATATTATTAATTCATTTCAAACCATCGTATCAGAAAGAGTCACTGGACTGATTGACATGAATGAACACATGAACACCACGAAGGCGCCAGCAAGCAAGGGCCGTGACTGCCACTACGCACGTTATAACGGATGACAGGATGGCTACAGTAATTGAAATAAGTATAACTGCGTTTGCTGACGATTTTGGTGCTATTAACTCCTTGATAGTTCAACAACTTTGAAGAAAAGATGAAGATTTCTTTGGTCTCCTTACCTACACTACTCAGCCAATCGGAGCGTTACATAATTGTCTCATGCACAATGCACAAAATTTGTCTCGTTCACGTATGTTGGAATTATATGTACTGAGTGTTGGATTGACGGGCACAGTTTGGAAAAATTATTCAGAGGTAGCAATTGACTGAGAGTTGATGAACTACAGATTGGAAGAACAGAGTGTATTTTTGTGTGCTAACCACCTGTTGAACCTCTTTCACTAGTTGCTCTTACCAATCATATCATGAATGATGAATCTCACGGTCCGGGTGACTGTAATCAGGACCACAAGCTCATAGCTTTAAGATTACTCCCAGCCTGTACCCCATTTAGATTGGTCCTGTGAGGTGGTGTGAACTGGCATAACCAATGATAACCTTCCAAAACAGTTTACGGAGTAGGTGTGGAACCTGACGTCACTCTGAGTGAGTGTTGCTCAGCTGTAAACAATAAACATCGCTTCAACTGATTACCTCTGTAAACTCATCATCGCATCCATGTCGCGCAGCCGACAACTTTTTGAAAATGTGTATAACCATTTTTTGAACGGGTGTGATAGCGTGGTCGCAATAAAATCTAAAACATATTCCCGGGTAGCCAATTAGGCGAACTACTTAGGTGTAGGAAGCCCATAACTTCAGTTAGCCGATGTTTCCATTTTTAGCAGTTGCGGCAGACGTGGGGGAGAGGAGGGTCGCAGCGTACAGAACCTTCCGCCCCTGGAACAATGTAATTTAAATTTACCCCCTCAATTTTGGCTAAACGGAGTAAATGATTTACCCAAAAATTAAATTCTCCCATTAAAAATGCAGAAAGCGGAATAAAATTTCGGGCACCCTAAAACTCTGACATCATGGATCATATGCCAAACCTGTGTTTCCCCGAGACATTGAAGTTTACATAAGAATCCAGCGAATTCTGTCTGCCTAATTCATAAACTCCGTTCCGTTGCCAACTACAATATACCACGGGAGATAGGGGTAGACACTCCCTTGACATCTGCAATCTCTACCCGCAATGTTATTAACATGGTATGGCTAAGAGATGGTACGTTAGATTAATCCTCAAGTCTCATCATCGAGTTGGCACGGTTACATGGATATAAGGCACGGAGCTAACGGACCCCGGACAGTCATCATTAAACTTAAAGCATAAAGTTGTGCTGGAAAAATAAGATCGCCAATTGCCACCCACCACAACACGACTTCACGAGCATCACGACCCACGAGCCCACGATTAGACCTTAAACTCAAAACTTGCACAAGATGTATACCTCTTTTAAACTAAACTGACGCGTAGGGAAGAGAATTACTACCCGTTTCTTTTGGTTCTTCAGACGTAGTTGTAAACCTGTTACTCTGCCGGAAAAATTCTGCATCTGAACATAAGTTTCCGTACTACGCTGATACAATTTCTAATTGTGATTTTGATGCCCCAGAACCTGAAGCGTGTAACAGAATATCTTCGTATGCGCACCACCACACCGCCAACCTCTGCGTCAGTGACTGACCATGAAAGGGTCACAACAAAGTCATTCGAAGACTAAAAATAGAATCTCTATTGTTAGTGTTCCGGTAAAGAACAACGACGGAGAATCTCAAAGTCAGCTCGCATTTTTGTTCAACAGTGCCAAAAGCATAAACAAGCGTTAATAAAGGCAAAATTTAAAGGATTCTCACGGAAAATAGACATTGGCCCTTTAAATTTTGCGCGCGAACGCATGATTCTGATAGGCCTACTACAAGTCAAGCGATATTCTTCCAGGAAAAATGAAGAGTAAGTCAGGGATTTCCACAAACAAAAAAATTCGAAAAAATTCGAGGTTTCTTCAAGAGGAATCTGGAGAATGGGCTGACGGGATTTCGCTTTCCAGAAGCATCTTCCAATCCCCAGCTGGCATGATTGTGGAACATGAGTCAGCGAACAAGCTCTGTACGCAGGAGCTGGAGATCAGAGCTCCGAATTAAGTGCGTTTCTCCCAGTTAAACTTAATCTAAGTACCTTAATTAAGTCTAAATTAAAGTAAGAAGTTGATTGTTCGAGGACCTCAGATATAATCCTAGAATTAGTGGATCCTTAAATGAACAATCCAGAGTTAAAATTAAAATGCGAGCTTCTTGTACTGCGCAGATTTGAGATTGCCCTTCTGCTGTACTAATATATTTGAAATTAAACTTACAACATTTAGAAAGTTAGTAGACCATTGCTAATAACGAGCTAAAATGATCCAAACCTGAGGACTGATACGTATTGCATTTAGTATTATTTTGAACAGAAAAGACCAAATTTTACAGGAAAGTCAAAAAGAGCACACTTTGAATGATACATTGCATTACAGAATTGCAACTAGTCCACTTTAACGAGATTTCACAGACATCTTGAGCACTGGAACGTCATTTTGGGCGTACAACCAACATTTCTCCTAGGTCGCAGACGTTTACTAAATTCAGCTTTTGCTTACAGGGGCAGGGTAGGTTAACATTAATTCTTCACGTTGACACCTAGCTAGGGATGTACTAACCTTTGACGTGAACTTAATTCGGAGCTCTTAGGAGATAATTTATCTTCGCAACTTGGACCTCATTTGTTTTTTGGGGCAGCAGGTACGAAAATCGTGGAGAACTTCTGGGAATCAGCTTGGGAAATCTGTTCTGAGCGCTTTTATCATACCAACGCGCCCGCGACCGTCACTTATGAGTTACGTGATACATGGCTGCGCACCATTGAGGTTTGATGTGACACCGTAGTACTCATATTCCTAGAGAATGGAGTAAATCTATTGCAACAATGCTTCAGGCAAACTGGCTAGACCAAGATTTCCCACACAGTGACAACCCTCCTTCGGCGTTCACGCCGGATGAACCGCCAGTGCCTTTATTAATGTGCTCGCGATCCACTCAACTGTTTTATGGTGCCAGGTAGCCGCTAAATATCACGTTACGTTTTTCTTCTTACTAAATTTTCATGCGATTGAAGATCACGGGGTAGGCAGTATGAAACTGAAGGTGTACCAGGTACGATGGGAGGAAGCGGAGAACCGCAAGCAACGGAGGTCATGCAAACAGAAAAATCGGATCGGATTGCTCCATCCCAGCCGAAGTCTGAACGACAAGGAGGAAAGAAGTCTCAAAGGTCCAAAAAGCGAACCAATGAGAAAATTCGAAGGGTTAAGCCCAGCCCAAAGAACAGAAATAGGAAAACTTCAAGAAGAGCCAAAGTAGCCGGCACTAAACCACCCCAAAATCCTCCGAAAGAATCTAACATTCCAAAGGGTGTTCCAGCAAATGTGGTAAATGCAACAGCGAAGCAATCCAAGAAGGTATCTGATTGTGTCCCACGACCACCGCCACCCCCCTCAGATATTCCAACGTATGTGGTTTATTTGGCGCAGAACTACGTAAGCAATAGACTTCGTAAAATCTTCATATTATAAAGAAACCATCACGTTCATGTAATGGTCATTGCTCGTTGGAACTCAGATATTTCAAAATAATTTTCGCTTCTTTGGTTTACAATGTGGTAGTCGTAAATTCACGATTTGGCAACGAAATCTGTTTATGTTATGTTCATGAATTCATGAAACGATTCGCAAAAAAACCGGCTTTAGTTACTGTGCAGGCTTCTAAACTTTTCTTCAGTGTGCTCCAACTGGTGAATAGTAGACAGTCTGAGGGATTGGAGGCACGAGGCACTCCTGAGTTTTTGATGATCCAATAGTATCCCGAACAATCTGAGGGTAATCCTTACCATCGAATGAGTCACTTGTAATTTCCATTTTATCTTGAACTGATTTTACGATTCTTTAATCTCTAACCATTTCGTAAGCATACAAGACTAAAACACGCAAGTGATTGCATGAAATAATTTACCGCTTTGCATTTTAGAAAGGTTAATAAAAATCAACCTCCCATCTTTTTCTATTCTTGAGCGAATTCAACATGCTTTTATGACATTGGAAAATTCCAGTTTGTTTCTTGTAGCAGGAACGGAAGCTAAAATTTTTTATTCCAATTACTAGTAGTTTATTACACTGGTAGTTAAGGCGTGTCAAAAACATAGATAAACCGGCAGTCGGAATTTAGGAAAGTAGTCTATTGTCTAGTCGTCACGGTAGTCTATTGACTTTTGTTATGAACCTATGTAGTAAAAGTAGTATTAAAATTGTTGCAAAATCCAGTTTTCTGAGATTTAAGAACGTCCGATGCAAAACCTGGTTCTAAAATCCGCATATGATGGCAGAAAGGTAATCAGATGACCCCACAGGTGCTCAGTGCCCACCAATTAATCTACTAATTTAATTCCGTTGTGCCCTCAGGAGCCAGTCCATTATAAATTGGTGATTGGTGCAGACCGGGTTAAAAAATTCCAGTTAGTTGGTGGATGTGTCATCGAATGACCCTTTTGATCCATTTTAACCAATTTCGAAAGAGACTTGTCCAAAAGTAGTCGCTACTGATTGGTGAAGACCCGGTTGAAGTATTCCGATCTGTTCAAAAGTTATTGTGTCTACAGACAGACACAGACAGACGGAGGGACGAAAAAAATTAGCTGACGCTACTTTATCATAAGCATAGGTAATGAAGTATTAGGTACTGGAATGATGGGTAAATCGAAATTTGGTGCCCAATAATCCGAATGCGATTTTTCTTTTATTTTGAAAACCGGAGAAAGCATGCTTAGTGCCGGTAGAGCACAAAAAGCATATCTAGCTCTAAACGAAACATGAAAAGCCCAATTGTAAAACCAAAAAAATTAGTTAGCAACCTTTTGAGCAATGTTAGAGCCAAATTTCGGAACAACGATGCATTGTTTCCATTTATAATAGAAACAGTGAAGTTTTTTTCAATCTATATCGTGTCATTTTTCAATGTATCGAGTGAGAGCACCCTCGCCAATGCAAATATTGTAGATTATACGATGGTGAATGTGAATAATGCTGGAATATAGTTAGAATATCAAGTTTTATACTATTTTCACATATACTTATGTTGTTCATTTAATATTGTACTGCCTAATTTTGAAAAACAGAAGAAGTATAATGGGCTGATCAAAAAAGCCTAGATGGCGCTTCAGGCCTGGTGCATCACTTTTTGCTGTTGATCTCCAAAATCGACGCCTTGGGATGTGTGGGCTAACCACGGCAGCGTAGAAATTTTGGCAGCTAAAGACTGCTCGGACCATTTTAGGAGACTGGAGTAGGATAGAAATTTATAATATTCCCTATTTGGTGAATACTAGAATACCCTACAACACGGTTCCAAACAATCCCATGTGCAGATCATTGTTCAACGTCGAGCCGTTCAGGTTATAGAGCGAAAACAAATGTGACCTATCGTTATGGGATACCCTGTACAATGCTACTCTGTGGGTTGGAATTTAACCGGTTTACAAGAATACCGGTAAAAAGAGTGTTACGACAGGCCGACTTGCTTTCTTGGTAAATCGTACGCTAGAAAATAACTACTAACCAGGTTATACGGTGTTACCAAAAGGGCGGGAGGTTTTGCTGTAATATTCGCATTAGCTTAAAGCTAATTTAATCAAATAGCAGTAAGCAATCAACATGATGAGGTCAATACAATATTGTTATTTATAGAAAGGAGAAGAACTATCCCCAAAAGCGAGTGAAGATGATCAGTGTGGCAAGCGTATGACCAGGTCCAAGGTCATTCCCGTTTCACAGGATAAGCGGGAGGAAGCGCAGGGTGAAATAGAATCTGAGATGAAAGAAACACGAGAAATACATCACACATGTATGATAGTTTGATGACGTCTTTGAGAGTACATATGCATCAGTTATAACAGAGTCTTGGATTCGTCGTGAAGTTTAACTGTTTGCAAAGATGTGCATTTAATAACAATCGTTTTCTACATGCCGTTCATACAGTGTCCGAAAGTGCTGGGCTTATCGCAGACGAAAGCCCCAAGTCGAAAAGCGCGAGTACGAGCACATTGGGTGAGGTTGATGCATCAGGTTTCCACATAAAAAAGTCAAAGGCTCTAGCTGCAAGGTCTCCAGGAGAAATTACCGCCTCAACCGTAAATATTGTCGAAAGAATTGACAATCTGCTTGTGGCAGACTCGGATCATGTTGTTGATATTCTACGACCAACCGTACGTACTCTAGCTAACTCACAGTGAAACACCATTAGTTCCACCACCATCTGAGCTGTTGATTTCAGGAGGCTGACGAGATACATGCTGCTGGCAGTTTAACTTTCCAAATCGGAGAAAGCGAGTTCGCGGATCATTTCAAGGGGAAAATTCCATCTAAACCAGGTAGACCCTTTGTCATTATAATTACTTAAACGTAACCGTGATAGAAGTTGCTTGCCTAAAAGGGTTAGTTCGTCACAGTGGATCGTGGTGCCATTTACATGTTTTTCACCACACTAAAGAATATGGTTTTTACCTGCACCTGATGTTTACAGGATTTGCTTGATGTTCATGCATTTTAGCTTTGGCAGACGGAGTGATAGATTTATTACTGATTAATTTACAGCACCCAAAGTGGTTGTAGCGCGGCGAACAGAGGTGAATACATTTCAGGGGTCAGTTGTTAAAAGCCTGTTGATTCCTCTCACTTGCCCCAAGAGTTGTCGTAGGACAATAATGCCAGATTTAGAGTCGTGCGAATGAGAATTAGGAATAATGAAATTATCTATAACTATAACTGTAAATGCGTCGTGAGATTAAGGAATAAGAAAGTGCTTCCGACTAAGGATTAAATGGACCGAGTAAACGGAGTTTACGAAAGTAGCCTCTAGTACGGCGATGCTCGAATGTGGCGGGCATCGAATAAAAAATGGGAGTAACGAATACAAGATTTTTAAAAAAATTAATTGTGAAATTTACGACAATTGTTTTATGTCGCTCGACTAGTTTGCACATGTTTTTGTGGCGATTATTAATATAAAAATGGGAGTTTGGTCAACTATTGTCGTCAGAAGTCAGAATGCCCCGAAGGGCGGTTGTGACCAAAATCTGCAGGTTTTTTTGGCACGCCGTCCCCTATCCATAGGTTCATACCGCGTGTCAATATTCGTGCGGGTTCACGAGTGATCGTCAAAACTAGGATTTGTCCGGTCGGATAGGGCCTAAACTATTAAGTAACCTAGAGGTTACAATTCAGAATTCAGCTCTCTCATTCTGATGCTCACGCTGAATCTCAACTCTAAATGTCTAAATGACCAATTCGCTTTCTCATTATCATTCTTAACCCTAAATGACAGTAAGAAAGTCACGAATTCGTAAGAATGAGAATTTGGTGAATTCCAAATCTCATTCTCGTGTTCAATCTTAACTTTTAACGCTTCTTCCTTTTTTGTCCACTGCAGGTGGGAAACGGGGAGACCCTGGAAAATTATCAAAGTTGACTGAAATGAGATATTCGGTCACTCGGATAATTATTTGATCTTGCAAGCTGAATTGCTCTATTTGCAGGACCGAGGATCCACAGGAGCGGAAAGCCGAATTGCTCCTGACAAGACGAGGAGGAGGATCCTCAGTCATGGTTCCAAGATCAACCAACCGAAGTTACAATTTCATGAGCAGTCCCTCAAGAACCAAACAGTTGGTGCGACAAAGAAAAATTTGGACGTGAAAGTCAAGTGACAAATTAGTTGTGTATGATTACAACTTCGTCGTTCTGCGGTATGTATTATACAATTCCTTTTGGTGTGCTTCTCTTGGTACAGCAATAGATGAACGAGGAGCCTAAGTGATGTAAGTGCTCTGTCAGTAACATATTCTGAGGGTACTCCAATTATACTAATTTTGCGAAGTAGAAAAGTGGTCATGTGTCATGTCTACCTACACAGTTTCTCCGCTGTAGCAGTCTTATTAAATGGTTGTAATTTTGCCACGGAAGACTTCACTAACTAAGTATAGGACAATTACCATAAATTGTCCTTTCTTTGTGAACTTGCAATGCGTCAGGACACATAATTCATATTTACGTGAGCTACGACAGCCTCAAGACATTTTTAAGATTCATCATTTATAACAAAGCCCAGAAGAAAAAATCGCAGGATTTTCTGTAAATTGTACGGCCCAAGGATTATGAAGGACAATATTTTGGTTCCGGTTCATGTCTCTTCTACTTACGTCGAACACCAGCCATATGTATATTGCAGAGGTGTCTCCGGACGAATTAGAATGTTGCTTTTTTGACCTGCCCACTGTTTCACCTTGCGGTCGCTTTGATACGATATGGCCACGGTAATCCTTTATCATAATTTTGCATTCATTACTCAATTGCTTACGTACATCGTACATCAAATAGCTAAGAAGGATGGCGTTGGAGTACTTGAAAGTCTTCCTCAATTAAGTCTTTAGGGTATAACGTGGGTTGGATATAGGGTTGCCAGATGAAAAATGCGTGAAGCCGGGACATTTAAGATTCTGGTCTCAAAATTTCCGGGACATCCGGGACATTGATTCTCCCTAAGCTTAAAGCTTGATTTCGCATCTAATATGAAGAAACTAGCAGGTTTGCCCACACCAAGTGTGGGCTGTACACCGTCGTCG
>WJFA01001679.1:0-19750 GCA_009870155.1 Pseudobourletiella spinata
GTACAATATAGAGCAGTGCTGCCGCTCGGGAATCGTCATGATCATGATCTCCACCACAACAACCTCAGTTCCAATTCAATTAGTCACAGAATGCAGTTTGAGTTTAGAATTTCCACGTAGGCGGATTTTCTTTCAATATTTTCAGCACATGTCGGCAATTACGCTCGCTGTGAAACCCTGAGTGAGCTGGCCCTCCTCCTACCGTGGGACCCCATCTTCGAGTTTAGAAGAGCTGCATAGGTGCGGGCGCCTACCACATACAATTCTATGGACACATACCACCACGCTATAAATTGTACCGAGGACCACCAAGCAACCCGTACACATTCAAGTGAATAAAAACTAATAGTCAGACTCTTTTCGTCAAGAACAACGGTGCTACGAGGTCAAAGCTCATGAAAAACAGCATTAGTAATCATCGTCATAATGGCAAACACCGCCAATTACTTTACCAATCCGCTTAGCATTCATTGCGGCGGTGACAGTGGAACATGTGAGGTTGGCGGGATGTATGTATCATCGTAGAGGTAGTTCTGTTCTCTCCGCACTAGTAGCAATCACATATCACTATAGTTTTAGTAGTAGTAGAAGCAGTAGTATTCTAATATGCGTCGGGTCGGGTATAAGCCTAGAACACGCTATTAAATCTTATTTACCGCCTGCTTCATTCTATCCCCCTACACGTATATATGTATGTACATAACAAATGCCACCGTCTCACCCTCCCAGTTCAGGACAAACAGAGCGACGGACGAGGGGACAACAGTGTCAAGAACACATGCGCACGCCCACATCATCACACGAAATTGGCTCATGGAAGAAAATAAATAGCAGAAATAAAAAGTGTAATCCGTTCTGCACACAAGGATCATAACAGTATTCGTAGTATTATAATAATTGTTGTGAAATAATAAATCATTACTATATCAGACTACATAACTAACTGTGTACTGAGTGCATTATGACTGCTATATAGTAGACTAAAATCCACTGCGGAACAGACTGAACAAAACAATTTATGGAGGAGTGTGTAATTATATATATATATACACATACACTAGAGTACATTTGCCTACGTGTACTCCAAAAGGTGGGATTGGGAAACTTATTAGTACAAGAGTTTTTTGGTTCCATTTAACAATGATAACAATTACTATTGTTATTGCGACGTCCATATTCCATATGATGATAGTCCATTGAATCAGTTTTACTTCACATCACTTCGGTCCGTTGGGCTCCTCTGTCGTCCAAGCCCGCTGCTTCACACATACTACGGCAGAAGAAGATGAGCAGCAGGAGGAAGAACCATTCAGCTGTCATTCGATTCCACCCACTCGGATCCGGCCCACTCAGGCAACTTGGTCTCGAAGCACCATTCGGGTCCCTGCAGAGTGACACAAAATAGAAGTCAAGTCATGCTCCAGTCCTTCATCCATTGCGATTCCAAGTCCGGCATTAAATCGCAATGACTGCGCGTCACCTCTGTCAACATAACAATTTAAATAGGGATCCAAGCACATGCACACAACATTCTCAGTATCAGTTATCATATCGACCAGATCCTCCGACTCTCTCCACTTTCCCAAGTAAATACCCAACTCATAGTCGTCACACAAGAAATCTTAGGGCACGAGAACCACTACGACCTGTACCCACGTTCTCAAAGAAGCAACTGGTACTGGGCATCACACACCTACTAGGAGCTACACGAAAAGGACATGTCTAAACAAAAGCACTCACCCTGTAGGACAGAGCGTGAAGATACATTACGAGGTCCTTGGGCTTGGGATCCCTGTAGCGAACTTTACACTCATAGCAATGCGGGTCATAGGTCATTTGATCAGGCTTGAAAGCTAGAGGATCGTTACTAGTGATTGGACTAGTAGCTGCTGAAATAGAGCCGGCAGTAGTACTGCTGCTGCTGCTGCTGTTACTGCTAGTGCTCGTACTTGCAGAGCAGTTAGATCCGGGTGAGGTTAGGGCCGGATTGGTCGACGTGGCCGTTGTAGTTGTTCCTGTTCCTGCTCCCGAGGATGAAGCCAATGATGGTTCATCGTCACAAGTCTGTGTGCCCACGGTCACTTTACCATTGGACACAAGAAAAACAGATGATGAGCTCAAGTCCGTCTGCACCTCTTCACTGCTGTGGGTCTGTGTGGAGGCCACAGTGGGGCTAGATTGCACCCAGGACGTTGCCGGTACCGTGGACGATGAGGTCCCTGCCCCCGTCGGACTCACCGGCTGAGAAGCGGCTGAGGATGATGATGCAGTGGAATTGTTGTTGTTCATATTTCCTGTTTGGTCCACGATGAGCGGTGAGGGTACCGTATCACTTTTCTCACTATCCGCCACAACAACAACACTTGATTGTCTACAGTGGTTGCTCACGCCATCCGCCGGCGTCGGCGGGGTCGTGGGCAACGGCGGACCGAAAATGTCCCCGGACGGCCCACCCGACTCCTCTCCCTCAATTCCCAGCCAATTTTCCGCATTGTGAATCGAAATCAGGTCCGCAATCAGCTGCTCGTCCGTCTTCCCGATGTTTCCCCCCTTGCCCTTCTCCGGCCCGAATACAACGTGGTTGTACAAAGGGTCGTTCACAATCGGATAACCTGGACACAGGGGACAAAAAACACATTGTGTAAGTATACATGGGAACTGAGCTCGTTCCACTTTCCATGCCGGACCATTGACATAAATAATAGTACGGCGCACAACGAGATGTCCCATCGACCCACACAGGGATGCGGGTGCAATCAGCTCCACAACGTACATAATCTTCTATCCTCTGTCCGTCCCATGCTCAACTTAATTTATCTCATCCTGAATGAAGCCATTTAGTTTGGGCGCAATCTGTCTTTTTGAAACAATCACCGAGGTAGATAGACAGCGCTCCTTCTTCTTCTCCTTCTCCTCCTTTCAACTTAAAATTAAATTCCAACTTAAATTATAGTATTACATCTCCCATTCGTCTCCCTTTCCAGTAAGGCTCACCAGGCTTTCCCTCCGTCCCAAACTGTAATTCAGCCACCGTCACTACTACGGCCACACCACCACTTCACATTCAAATAAAATCAAATTATATGGAAATGAAACTCAGTTGGAGGGACGGGAGCCGAGGAGAGGAGTGAGAACGCCGCGGATGAATCCATCCCCCCCCGCCTCCCTCCAAACCTTTACCCCTCCAAAACTCAAAGATTTCCCCGAAACGGAACAACGACGGAGGAAATAATCATTGTGTAAATTAACCAACAACTCATTACTTTCACTTGAGACGGGGCTCAAGGGGACCTGATGGAAATAATGAGCAGAATTAGGGAACCCGCGGGATAAGTTGGGACCCGCCATGGTCTGAAAGGGAAAGGGGGGATCCCAGGAACCTCAATGCTTCATCATCCCTTCCGTCTTCGAGGAAAAACAGATGGCGGCGAACGCACGAGGAAGCCACGCGTAACTTCATCCGCCCCAAACATACGGATACATAGCTAGATGTAACTATTCCCACTACTACTACGACGGTAGAAAAGAAACTTTTAATTGGGATTTCCACCATGTCTATAATAGCTCGCGTAAAACTCGACTAATTTCAGTGATGGCTACCCCCGTTCTCAACGCGAGGAATCTCTCTACTTCCCCTTAAATTGATTACTCCTGTCAGCGTAAACTACGGAGAAACAATGCACTGCATGTATATGACCATTCCTACACTCTCAGTCGTAGTCGTCGCCGTCATCATCATCATCATCACCGCCGCCACCTCCGCTGTTGTAGTTACCATCACGTGCCTCAAAACAAATGTCTCATATGGAAGGGTGGCTACGCGATTACGGGATGACGGAGAAAAGTTGCCGCACTTACGACTCTCTCAGACTATTATACAGGCGGACGTCGTCCCGGCTCCTCCAATGCGTTCATCTGTAACTAACTCAGGAAATGCATTTGTTTTTCCATCTACACATCTTCACTCCCTGGCTCTTCCTCTTTACCTCCTTCCACCATTACACACGTTCAAACTGATATGAGGATAGTTTGCGCCGGTTTGTGTAGCATCCAGGTTCGTTGCCGTACCCTTGGAACGCGTTTTTACTCTGGATACATCCGCCTCCATCAGAGGGCCATTGGATGGTCTAATATATCGGGAAGCGGAATAGATGGAGAGGAATTTTACTGTCAACAGATTACGACGAGGGAAGGAACGGGAACAGCAGGAGGGTGGACCGTCAGGCGGGCCCATCTGCCTCCCTAATTAGTGGGTTACAAGCGCATATCCGACTCTAACACATGGAAACACACGCACACGTACAGACGCAAGAACGCCAACACACAGACGCCCTCATCTGTCACTCCAACCGAGATACATAAAATGTCTCATTTGTGCCCCTGTTAAATCCATCCCTATACTACGCTCCCGACTCCCTCTGGCACTTCCCATAATTGATGAGTTGATACTGGGAGGTGGAGACCAGACGAGGAGTGTGTGGGTCAACGAGGTAATTTGCCCCAACCACGTGTCAGTCCATAGCTTTTAGAGCGTCCCTCCACCAGCACTACTCCCACATATGACCACATCAGTTAGACAGACTTCACATTAGAAGCGGACCGGATCTCTTCTATCCCGCCTCACTAAGTCACGGCTTGACACTCCAGTTCGGCTCTTTAACACGACTCCGAACCGTGTGGATTCCCCTTTTGATTCAATACTAATTTCCTTTCACACCACCCCAAAATCCCACTCCACCAGGCCTCTTCATAAAGAGCTTTTGAGAGATCACGGCTTGAGGGCATTTCAGACGTTGAACGTGCACTAATCCACTTAATCCCGATCCCTGAATCGTCCCCGAGTCGACCATGTGGCACATTAATTACACAGCACAGGGAATGCTTATTGGGATCAGAATATCTAGTACAGTATAAGGACATCTTACCCAAGTATTGAAGATGAACCCGGATCTGGTGCATCCTCCCAGTATGAGGCTTCGCAACGACCACGCTCGACTTCCCATTGTAGCTCAGCTTCTTGAATGTCGTCCGACAGTCCTTCCCATCCTTGGACACTTTGCACACCCCAATCTTGTAGCTGACCACCTCGATCGGCTCACAGCACTCTATCTCATGCCTGTGAAAGTCAGAGGAGGATGTGAGTTAGATAAATACATTGTGAAAGATGTAGTATGTGTGCTGTATAGTTGGAGTCCTTCCAATACAATCAAATCCATCTCCTGTGTGCATTGGATGTGGACAAGGAGGACGCTGCTGCTGACGACGCTCCAACAAACCACTCTCTTTCGTCATTCTCAAAGTACAGGGAAAGCCCATTAAAAGTCAAGTATACAAACATATAGTTATATATTTATACGTCACTCAAGTAACTCCAAAGTCATACAGAAGGATCAATAGATTCGGGCGGCCCGGTGACGACAGCAGTGTTTGGCTCGAAAAGGGGTGTGTGTGCAACAAAAAACTCATCTAATAGTATCCATCAATTTCCAAGGTAACCTTGCACTACGTATGTATTACCCCTCCCACAAACACACACACACACACACACACACACACACCTGTACACTATAAACTTTCACAATAAAGGAGGAAGGAAAAGTTGCCTTTGTTATACATGTGGAAGAAAAAAAGATGAAAAAAAGTTTGCACATTTGTTATGTTATATACTCTGCTAAAACTGCATCATCATCATCACCATCTTCATAAAAGCCCAGGTTTTTTACATTTGACCTTCCTCCCATCATCTGATACCGAAAAACTTGTCCCCACCACCGTCGTCTTTGCTACAACTTAGAATCTAACACACATACACAAAAAATATAAGAAGCCATTCACAGATGGAAAGCAAAGCTCAAAGAGGCCTCATTCTCAATTTCACGTAGACGAACAAAAAAATACATCGACAATGACAATAACAACAACAGCAGTTGCTTCCAACTGGGACTACCAAAATAAGAAACCTCATAAAGATTAAATTTACTCCAACGCATCTGTCTCCCACCCTTCCCCATCCTTCCTTCCAAAACAGAAAGAGGCAATACGATAAATTACTTGACTTGATGAGGAAAGTATTGATTATAGCGAGTGAGATGGCAAAAAGTAGTAAAAAGAGAGATAGAAAAAAAACTCACTCTGGGAATTCCCCCTCGACCCGGCAGACGTACTCCTTGGACACCTGTCGGTTCCTTATTTGCTGCTCCATTTCTCGAGCTTTCTTCGGACTCCTGCCGAAGAGGAGAAGGCCGGATGTGAGTCGATCCAAACGATGAATCGTCCGTAAGTTCTTCAACTGGTGCTCCTTGGCCAGAATGAAAACGACGGTGTTGTGCCGGTAGCGACCGCAGGGATGCACCTTCACCGTTCCCAAGTTGCCCCATAAGTTGTCAGGGACGCGAACAAGAAGAAATTCATAAGAGAATCCACTATTAGTCTCACACACACTCTCTCTCTCTCACAATAAGTAACATCCTTCGCTCACAGCCTCCATCATGCTCATCCATCATACTAATCATCCGCTTCTCACAACTAGGACCACACGGACTTTCAATGCCTGGAAATGACGTGGCAGAAATATGGCTTGCTTTTATACATCATCAGCGCACTCACAGTCAGGGTCCCGCATTTCACTTCTCGTCCTCCCGCACCGTTTTCGTCAGTTATTACCGCTCAAGCCAAGTTCAAAACACGAGATTACTGACTGAGTGAAGGAGAGCGGGGGAAAGCAAAAGTCTACTAAAGCATCAAGCCACATCTTTCAACTAGTTCGGCTTTGAATGCCAATAGCAACGGTTGTTCAGCCGCTGTACTTCTGCCATTAGAAAGCCATAACAACGAGAGTATTCAACCAAAGTTCCCACTTAGGCCTCCGGACAAGAACCCACAAAGTCAATCTCTCTTCCAACATCCGACGTCATCCATTCAATCGAAAAGAGAGAATGTCACATGGCACATGTGATATCCTTCCTTCCCAAACAAAATCTGTCCCGCCCCCACACACAGGGGACGACATAGTTTTGCTCTCGAAAAGCGGGAAAATCCCTGCCGTCATCATTATTACCACAGATGGGATCCTAAAGTTCCGGAGGGAGAGAAAAACTATGGCTCAATTTTCACATATGCAAAAGGTCTGTCTCTTGTGAGCTGTGTGGTACGTATGACTTTCCACATATAAGATAACTACTAAATGAATAACTTTATCAGCCGAGGAGGCTCCCCCTCATAATCATAATCATCATTATCAACATGCTCATAAGTTGGTCTCCATTGAAATCCTACTTAGGAATCCCCGCCTCATTCCGTCCATCCACCAACTGCCAGCAACAACATATCCAGAGGCAAAGTCCATTAACACGGTCAATGCCGGCTGTGTGACTGAAAGTTGGGCTCGGGATCCAAGTCCATATTATTGGTAATGGGACATGGATGATGAGCCTTCGGATCATCAATGGCACTGCCTTCATACGTTACGATTCCAACTTCTTCTTGGAGGAGGAGAACCGGGATGTGGACGGAAGGGCGGGGAACTAACCCGCATGGCTGAAATCGTAATAATCATATCACAATTCCATTCAATTCATCCCACCGCCGCCGCTGGAACCCACCTATAGACCCTCCCCAACCTCCTCTCGTCTTGGCGCTCCCATTACGCGGAGGAAAATTTGGGATGAGACCCAACTAATGACCTCTACGTATATTACTACAACTTTCACTGGCCTCCAGGATCCTCTCATCCTTTTCATTACAACAATAACAGCTCCACTTTCGGGCATATATACAGCCAAATCTCCAATAATTCCATAATACTTTGTAGTCACTGATCCAACTTCCCAGACGAGTTAATCACCCTCCCCAGCTCTATTCCTCTCTTGTCCTCCTTTCATCTTCCTTCCATACGATACGTGTACTACACTCACAGGGACGGACGACCGGCCTAGTTGGAATGGGGCCAAAAACTCCAAACAAAAATCTCCTGGCCTCGAGTACCCCGCACGGCGGCGGATATCCCATAGGAGCATGTAGGCCAGCATAAGCTGATCGCCGAGACTTTAACCGGGATCATTCCATCCATATGATGACACAGTATAGTCATGATAATTGTTTGAATCTCATCCATTTCTCGAACCATTCCACGACGACAACGAAGACTACGTCAATGATGACGATGGTGGTGGTGATCCTTATCAAAAGCTCACGTGACTGATTCCGGAAACTTCTTATAAGGCGACTCGTGCTTGTCCTCCCAGGAGTCCTGCTCCGTCATTCTAACTAAAAGTGACACCCTTGGGTCCGGGCTAAAAGGTATTAATATCTACCCAGTTCAAACTTAAGAATCTACGCACTCATCCCATCCGCACACATTAACCCACATACACGAGCAGTGGATAATGCTGCAAGAGGGTGTGAAGACGACCTTGTCATTCAAATAAATTAGCCCCGTAACTTTAGCTTTCCATTTAACGATGAGAATGATCGGAGGAGCTACACACGTGTGTGGGGGTCTTCCTCCTTCGAAAGAAATCTTTATTATGTGAGCACGGCGGACGTGTAAATGGATGTTATAGCGAGGGCTCTGTACGGGAAGGATGAGGGTCGCGAATCCTACAGTGGATTTTTTCAACTTGCTCCCTCCTCTATACACACACCACTCCACATACATACATGCGTCCCCCTATATAAACAGGCAGTTCAAAGTCCAAAGTGCGAGAGAATAACTTTCAATTGTGAAAAATAAATGAATGGAGTGCCGGGTGGGTCGGGTCTACACTCTCATCTGCAAGCTCTGAATATTGCATTGCGGCGGCGGGTGCTCGCTCACTCGAACCAATTCACTCGCTAGCAGCGTGGAGCGCGTGTCGAAGCTATTCCAAGAATTATGACCATCATCGTCATCGTCATCATCATGGGAATACTGAATTGCTAAGGGAAAAAATTCCCGAGTCCATTCGTCGCGCTAAAAAGTTTCACACTCTTAATTGCCTTCTCGCCCAACTTAACGCTCAACCCATGCTCAAGTACTTTCCTTTTCCAGACGAAGTCTCAAACTCTTTCGCGATCAAATGACATACACCTTCTTCTCTCCTACTCCGCCTGTCTTCTCTGCAGACAGGAATAAAACAACATTTCTAACTAGGGAGCCTACATCAGGGTAATGAAGGTTCTGAAGACAACCAAGAGATGGGCGGGAGAAGACAGAAGATGGAGAAGGGGGAGAAGGAAGAACAAGAGAAGACGAAGAGGGAAAGCGAGAGAGAGAGAGAGAGAAACACAGAGACTTGAAAGGAGATTGCCACAAAGGAACGTGATTGTTGGAAGCGAGTTTGACGGGTAAAAATAAGCCTTGCCATAATCGATACGTAGTGCTACCACAAACGAACGCACACACACACACACACACACACAAGTGTGGATAGGAAAGGCGCCAATGCCATTTCCATGTGTGAGGCGGTGGATGTGATGGACGAACCATCCACTGGCCTACTCCTTGACCTCGTCCATTACTGTTACTCCGGAAGGGACCATGGAGCAGGGAGAGGAGAAGAGAATCATTCGCTCAACGTCCCAGCTCACTCACTGTTCACGAGTATTCCAGAGTATTTCTATTCGTCTCAATCCCAATCATTTCCCTCACTGTATCCCAATCTTCCTGTTCGACGACCTTTTCAGACACTAACCTCCTCGTCCTCCATATTCATACGTTAAAATACAAGTCTTCTATTATGTCAAGTGAAGTTTCATAGAGAAAATGACCTCGGATAACCCAGTCCAGTCTGGGCAGCCCTTTGCACGTAAAACACCCACGAAATGGTCAGTGGAGCGGAAATCCCTGAAGAAACCCGTGGGGAAACCCAGCCCATACTCACCACCAGCGTCACAGAGCCGCCGTACATGAGTGATCATATTATACCGATGTTCAATATAATCTAGGCGGTTCCTCTTCCGAGACACTGGGAAGTTCTAAAGGGGCAGGATCTTCTGAAGGTATAACTAAATTTTAAGCCCCGCTGTGAAAGTTGAAAGGATTTACGTACCCTTCCGGCTCACTCAGAATCATCATCATCCCATCCATTTAAGAAGCCGAGGGACAAGATGATTTTCAACATTATACCCAGCTAGCACGGTTACATCCCATTGAGCAATAAAATTGCGGCTCCTAATGGCTACCTACGGCCAAAAATCAAGTCCTTCATTCCATCAAAACCTGATCTTAACCTCCTTAACGTCCTCTTCGACATTAGTTTTGAGTTTCATCAGGGAGAACCATCATGATGAAACTCCCTTCCAGCGAGATGTGAAATTTAATTTAAGTTTTCAACAATACTGCGCATATACCCCATACGCCTCTCGATTTCCGCCTATTAATTCAGATGCGGACGAGAAGCAAGTGGATCAGCAGATGTGTAATGCAATTGCTTTCAATCATGTGTAATGCGGTAAGAGGGAACAACCCAATCTGCCCGTCCGTATGTACAGGAATCCACCCACCCATCCACACACACACTTATACACTCCATGTCTTCAGACCTAAAGAACGAGAATTGATAGTTTGACAATCCCTATCAGGGCTAAAATCCCATCCTGGACATCCAATGCCCTGAAAAATACATCCCGCACACTCCCGAATCCCGAACACATGTCTACCGCCTAACCGCAAGTCAAGTATGACTTCCTAATTGACACGTGCACTCACAATATATCTAATTATACGACAAGGCCCACTCACTGTTCCTCCTGCTCCTGCTCGTAGAAATAAGCCAGTGGAGAGCGCCAGCGGCAAGTGTCTTTTCCAAATGACATGTGACACTCATTCTGATGTGATGAGGCCCGTACATAAGATGTCTCTCCCAATCCCGCCACAAAGACGACCCCAACCAGCAACTTCCAGCCCATTTCCCTCCTACTATCCTCTATCCACCCAAGTAATCAAATGCCAGCATGATCCAGCCCACAAACTGTAACTGCTCTCTCTCTCTCTCTCTCTCACACACACACACACACAGACATGCAGGTTGTGTAAAACTTTGCTTTCCAGAGTGACAACTACGGAGACAAGGGGACAAAGAAACATTGAGAACGGGAGGAAAAGAGACTGTATACTGTGAGTGGAACTACCGGGATTTCCACATCATCCACCCCCACGTCATCCCAGCACGGATCCACATTATTCTTAATTAAACAGAAAAGGTACAGCTACGAAACAATTCCATTAACTGATTACAAATCAGCTGAAAGGATGACGGGGAACCGATTTTCCATAACAATCAGTCCGCTCCCAACCACAACAACTGTCCCAACACTCCCCACCTTCCGTCCCTATTCTTGACTCTCCCATATAAAATTAATCTCCTCCAGGAGTAGAAGGCGTCTACTAGACGACCATACAGACCAAGTACCTTCGAGATAAAAACACAAAAAACAACAACAACAAAATTTCCCGACTCTGACTTCAACCACAACAAAATTTGAAAGGTGGAGCAGTTAAAGTTAAAGGCAAGGCCCCCACCCGGAAATACTTTTAAAACTCCCCCCCAAACATCCACATGTATGAGACGACAACTACCCTCATGCAAATGCACAATTAGTCAAACCAACAATCAAAGAATTAGCTGAAAGGAGAAGACGGGATCGGAATCGAAACTGGGTTATTTCTCAGAAACATCCCACTACTATTATAGCCTCCGTCCCATTTCCACCAGAAATCCCCGCCGTGCGAGACACAGAAAATGCGGAGCCCGACATCCCTGTTCCACCATCCTTTCACAAGAGTACGTCACAAACGCGGGTGAGCGGAAGGCATGTCTCACAGTAGAACGAAAACGGTTTCGTCGTCGTCGTCCCCCCCCCCGACATTCTACGAACAAATGGCAACATAGATAACGGCACCCCGGTCCGGCTACAGGAGAGGAAGCAGGCTTTCCTGCAGGTTTTTTTTCACCACATTTCTCCGCTACCTCTTGTGAATCCCTATGGTGATGTTCTGGCGGGGTGGGCAGGCAGGGGAAAAACAAGAAAGGTCTGTCGAGCCCTACCAGAAATCTCATTTCATCATCTGCAGAAGCGGCACTAATAGTTCACATAATACTCCTAGAGGATTCCCATCCCAAGGAAGATAATAGACCACTTTTAACTCCCGTGTGGGATGGGAGGAGGGGGAGGGTGCCTGGAGAAAATGTACTAAATTACGTCAGAATCGTCCAGTGACCAAATTATGCACTCCATTCAGAGCAGCAGCAACACACAGTCATCACGTCGAGCTATGATTACTTAAAAACCGAGAGGGGATGGAGATGGATACAAGAAAAAACCAGCCCACGCCGCTATTTCCCAATTCCCTTTCTCTCTCGACAATCTAGAGACGTAGAAGCATTCCCTCCCAACTTTTCCCCGAGCCAGCCTTCCCTCTGCTCTCTAAATCTTCCCTATAGCCCAACATGCGCTGGAAAACTCCAAAATAAATACATAATGCACACGGTAGGATATAATAGGAGCGGAGGAAGTTTCACATTAATTAAGCCCACAAGGGGAAAAATTACGATGCAGAAGAACCTCTCTGGCCCGTTCTGCCTGGCTGGGCTACAATTTTGGACTTTTAGTAAACCTTCCTCAAACTTTCCTCATCAATGTCCGCCGGAAATACTGATAATTTCTCCCCGTAAATCCAGATTTCCTTCTATATTAAGTACAGGGGAGAAGGTCCATATTATCCGGGCTTGGAGGTCCCTAGGAGCAACTCAGAATGTTCTCCACACAACGTTATTCATGTGTACAACAACCGGGGTACTGAAACTCATCTAGCTTATGAGCCCGTTGTTCCATGGCCAGAAAAAGACCTTTCCTAAGGAGTGTCACAGGCGGAGGGCTTGTTAAGGCGGGAAATTATCTAACTCCCTCATGTTATCCTTGAAAGCTAGTTGTAAAAGCGGGGCTCAGGCGTAGTAGCAGTAGGATTCTTCCCAGTAATAGTAGTGTTAAAGATCTACGGAATATCCCGCAGGATAACTTTTGGGAATTCATAAATTCGCTTAAACTTTTTCAACTACTTTCCCTCTCCCGCTTTCAACGCTACCCCCCCCCCACCCTGACTTAACTCCTAGTATTTATGCACAGTTTAGCTCTCGGGTCAGACGAACCACATAGAAAACAGACGAAAAGATCCAGTTTGTCCAGGATACTGGTAACAACCATTGGTGAATGTCAAAAGAGAGAAAGGCATCCGCATTCAGTTTTGAACCAAACACTAACCCAGGAACTTTGCAGGTGACGGCGTCACCGTATTTACATCCCCATGTAGTGTGCTACAGAGCCCACATGTTCCACCGACTGAGTAATTCAAATGATTGAAGTGAAATTTCCCAATTTCTAAACCAATAAGTTATGCTCGCGTTCAGATAAAGAAGAAGAAGAAGAAGAAATAAACTCTCTAAAATATTAAAACTCACGCTCGCTGGCCCGTAGCCCAACAAACTTCCCTCCTAACTCCTAATTCATTTCATCGCGAGAATTCCACCAACGGCCCAAAATAGTGAGCGCATAGCCCATTCATTCAAACTTTGCCTTTCCCCGCTCTGTCAAGTTCCACTCGGTGCCCTTCTCCAAACATAATGACTCCTTTTCACGGACCAACCTCCTTCTATAGGAGCAGCAGCTAAGATAGAACTAAATGTGGCTGGGTGACGAAGGCAGCGGACATAATGATAATAATAGTAGTAGTAATGATTATGATAAACGGGCAGACTGCGAGTCAGTACAACAAAGGGGGACGGTGATTCAAACTGTGTACGTTCCCTCAGAGCCCGAGTCACGGGTCGGAAATTAGGATCTGGCCGATAGTCCACACAGACGCAAATAAACATGCATTCAGAGCGCAGGATATGAGCCCCTTCCACCTCCCCGCGTCCGCCACCGTTCCAAACCCCGTCATCATTCGTCTCTCTAATTCAGACTGAGGGGAACAATAAATTTTAACAATAACAATGTACAGTCCCTCCCGCCTCACAAATTATTTATGCATTCCACTCTCTCCTCTGTATCACGTGCTCATCGCCCGCAACCATTTCCGTTCCTCCGGTAGATAGAGAGACTACCTCATGCCTCACACAGTTCAAAGTCCTAACAGCGAAAAACTTTGGGAAGGGGACGAGCGGCCCAGGCAAGGGCAACCCCAACTGAAGTTACTGATTTCCACTCACGTATTTACTCTGAGACCGATTCTCTGCTGATGAGGAGGTAGGAGAGGTTTCACAGAAGCCCCTAAAAATTCAGACCAAGGGACTGACCAAATGTTGGGTGGAAAAATTAGTCAGTGACAATCCTGTGAGTAATTCGTGTGGAACTACGAGAGACATGCCGACACGGACTAAACTTCATCCCACCATCATCCCGCACTCCACCTTTCTCAGGAGGAAACCCCCGCAGCATGACTCACGTTCCAGCCCGTGTGACAACTGGGGACCTGCAAGTACTTGTTAATTCCTAGAAGACATTTACGATCAAATGGTTCACGCTCACGTGGCTATTTCTACTGCAAACTGAACCCTCTTCCATGCTCCCAATGAAGTAAAGGTTGATGATGACAAACTCGGAAATATGCACGAGCATAAATACACGGAAATTCGTGAATGAGACAGGCAAATAAATACAAAACATATTTGCATATGCGGACATACACATGTTATATAATCGGAGGATTACGTACCTACTGGTTCTCACCCCTTACCAGTACAATACCGCGGGTCCAGCGGTAGTGTAGCCGCAGATCTAGATCTGATCTGGAAACCAAATCTAGATCAGGCCAATTCTGCTGATCTGAAAAAGTAGATCAGATCAGGTCTAGAACCAGATCACGGGTCGGACGATCTGTTTTTTTTTCAGCCAATTAAATATTTTTTACTTCACTTGCAGCTTTCAATGCATTGGCTTCAAAACTGCAGTTATCCAGCATGGGACCAAGCAGAAAGTCCAGCATGATCTAGATCACTGATCTAGATATGATCTTGATCTGATATAGATCTGGTTTTAAATCAGATGTAGATCAGTGGAAAATTTTCATATGGAAAACCAGATCAGATCTGGATCAGATCGCAGATCAGCCAAAAAAGCTGATCTGCGGCAACACTATCCAGCGCCGCAGTAACTGACCCATATGAGCGGAGGCCCACGAGTCCAGGTGTATTACACTAGTATAAGCAGTAGTATAGCGGAAGCAGCATCGTTAATATCACTGTTCAAATAGCCACAAACCACTTCGAGCACATTGGAGGTCCCACATTGTGGCATAGCATACATGATACGCACATAATAGAAAGGATGATGAGAAAGGCAAAAATGTTGCGGCGTACAAGAGGACACAAATAAAAACTTGAAATAAATGGCCGGCCCGACGAGCCAGACTTACGGGTATTGATGCAGGTTTATTGACCACCACGAGGTCATCGTCCATGTGAACGACCTCAATAGGGTCAGAGGTCACGGGTACTTCGTGCCTAAAATTTTGAACAGGTTCACATTGATCAGTTCTCACTTTCTCTGTCCCATCAATTACCATCATGAGTACAGTATCAGAAGTAATAGCAGGAGGAGTGGTAGAAGTAGTGTTCCTAGTACAGTCGTGGTAGGAGCTATACAGTAGTATAGCTGTAGCACCCACACGTATACCAAGCCGTTCCAGTCGTGCTTATAACGCTTATAATACTGGTGTTCGTGTCATACTATATAGAGTAGTGCTGTTACTACTGTGTAATCATACCGTGCGATTTCCAACATGTGCACACACACCCTAACCGAAATCATTCTCGGTGGCGCAATGCTCACTAACTTTCTCTGTAAAACCTGGTCGGGCGGCCGACCTTCCGAAAGTCGCTAGTAGCGTGTCTCCCACTTTCTCTCTCTCTCTCTCTCTCATCCATAAACTTTTCCGTCCCGGCCAAAAAGTTAGCTCTCATCCCCCTCCAATGTTGAGCTACTTCTCAACGTGTACTACACTGTGAGTGCTGTTTGTTATAGCTCCTTTACTGCATTATACTTTGTCCACAGCACGCGGACGTTTTCAAAAAATTCCAGAAAAAAACCAGCTAAGTCGAGACCTACTACTCAATTGTGGGTGTCAGCAATAAATATATAAAGGCAGGGAGAAAAACCAAATAAAATCCCCGTCCCACCAAAATCCACGACGAATCTCTAGCGGCTGGTGAATAGAGATGCTGCAGTGCAGAGCCCTCCATTTGCGATTCATGCCCTTAACCTATTCTATACCTAACTGCCAAGAACCTCGGCATCCAATTCAACACAGTCATGGACAACTATAAAAAAAGATACAGACATTATGGTAAGTTATGCCTCTGTCACCGCCACAGTCACGTCCATATAACCAAGGGCTTCAAGGAGAGACTTTCATCAGGGTGGGCTCTGTTGACTCTTTGCGGGTGTGTGCATGTGTTTGTTTTTGTGTTTGCTCCTGCGCGTGTGTAGGAAGGATGCGGGAAATTGAGAACGGTACCAATAAAAATGGATGAAAGGGGAAAATAACGGAGGTAAACTGAACGGGGAGGCGCGGGTATAAACATAAATGAAAACATGTGCACATGAGTGAGCTTCCGTCTTAATCAAGTAATAACGGGCGGACGGTCAGGGATTATTTCCACCTAAAAACATACTCACTCCTATCCTTCATCCGCCTTCACCATCTCGTAGCCTCCTCTTGTTTTAAGTCCTCTTCAAGGACGACTCAGAGTCATGCTGGTGCGTATCTCCCTGTCAATGCATTCTGAAGAAGGACTTGAAACGAGGGGAAGGGGTGAGAGGACGCGCTGTAGCAGCGGCAGCCGCAAAAGGATTTAAAGGGAGCAAAATTGAAAGCATAACTCCGTGCCAGGACGAGTGTGCGAAGATAAAGAAGAAGAGGCAGACAACGGAGGATCGTAAATGTAGGGCGGCGGGCGACGGCCAGGCCGCCTTCTGCTCCTCCTCCTCCGCTCCTACTGTAAAGGCCTATCCCAAAACATGACATTGTTTGATAATAACGAGACTCACAATAAATAAACTTACTACCTCGCCAACGAGATTATTTTCATGAGAAGTGGAGAGGGAGCGGGGACCGACTGCCGCCTGCCTGCCTGCCTACTTCTCGTCCCCTAGACTAAATGCATTTTCTCTCAGCAAATTTATCATTTTTCCGTCTGTCTCTCGCTCTCTCTCTCTCTCTCTCTCTCTTCTACTTACTCCCCCGCTCCGCATTTCCTAGAAAGCTCTTCTTATATACATCATTCTTTAAATGCTCCATGTGTCCTTCCACATGCAACGGGTGGCAGAAGCCGGCTGGCATAATATCATAACCGTCTCACCGAGATCCCCATTCCTTAATGACAGCAGGAGCAACAACAACGAAAACTCCCACTTCTCCTGCCAATCCGTATACTTTGAGCCTTGACGAGTATAGAAGGTTCACAGACAGAAAGAGAGAGAGAGAGGATACACAGAAAGTAGCCCTGTCAACTTTCACCGACTCTACGGAAGTCGTGGGATATAACTGGATTCGTGTACGTATTTAACCCTCACTACATAGCTACAACCACCAAACCTTTCTCCTGCAAAAGATCAGTGAGTTTACCTGACTCCTTTGCAGTTTGCACTGTATCCAATAGTACAACTAACTTGGATCCCCAAATACTTTGCTACTGTACCATGAGCAAAGAGGTTCAGGGTGTCGTATGTAATGTGCACATATGTGATGTATGTATGAATGTGTATAATAATCTGTGTGGATTGGGATAACCGCGCTGTTCCACACAATGAAAAAAGATTCTTTTCGTGTCAGATCCAAAATGAAGTGGTGGCGGATGTGCAGGGATCGTGGTATAGACATTACAAACGGACCAAATTACCTATGGACAATGTTGGCGAGCAAGTCGTTATGCTTGAGCCGATAGTCCGTGTCAACCTTGGTGTAGTTTACCGTCAGCGTCCCGCTCTTGATACACCGTTCCTGAAACAAATTCAAGAAAAAAACATTGAGTTGATGAGTTGCTGAGGGGGGGGGGAAGAGACAACATGGAGGCGTCGAGGTTGAACTACCTCTCACATTCGCACACTGCTACAGTCCCACTTGTAGTCCCCGGGTAAGCTGACAATGTCCAAACTTGATGGATACCAAGACATACTATTCTGACAAATTCTCCCTGTTCACACCACCCTGCCAACGGTGTGTGTGTGTGGAACAGCAACTACCAATCAGTCAACTCCGGCTCAAGTATGTGTGTGCCCCTCAGATAATCCAGCACTCGATCACGTAAATCAGACAAGGCCAACAATGGGACTGTTAGCTTCTGATCGATACTGTCTTAAAAAAAAGTACGCAGACATGAAAATTATTCAGGAGAACAGAAATACTGTGGAAGGGAGGTAATAAGAATAGAGAAATAATTAGAAATACTCTTCTAGCCTCCTCTCCGGCGGGTTGGGAGCAGGGGTGAACAAATTGGAACTTTCAAAGGGCCGGAATAGGGCTCAATCCACTGATGCACAGTGTTGAGTTGCCTCCTCGTGCATTAGAATAAATGTGTTTCCCTCATTAGGATGGGGAACAACGGATGTGAGCTGACTAAGCCGGCTTGGCCACCAACGACGACGACGACGATGATGGAACACGGCTAAAGTGACTTAGGTGATCAAATAACGTTCCCGTTCCGCACACGCTTCCAACTTTCCCTTCTCTTCTTCCCCGCCGCCGTCATTGGCGCTAAATTATTATTACCAAGCCATCCCGTGAGACCTACGTCGTGTTTCCCTATAGTCAATCCCGCAGAGGAAGATTCGAGAAAAATCTCCGAGTTAACTAGCAATAAAATAATGACATAAAATAATATTAATGAGGATGTAAACCTCCTAAGCCATGATCCTATTACCTTAGAAGAAAATCGAATGGAGTATTCCCTTCCTAACTTGCATAACAACTACCATATGAAATAAGATACAAGTTTCCAGGGGTCGGATGAAGGTACTACTACCAGAAGTATATACGCGTTGAACTGAAACTTCAAAAGTGCTTTGGTTCCAGCAGCATGTGCCCTTCTTGTACGCCTTTAACGGATCTCGGTACCAAAAAGTGCCATCGCGACTGCTACGCCCATTTACTTGACTGCGTACCCATCTCTGCTTATGCAAACACACCGCTGGAAATTCATAATTAAATCCATTAATCCGTCAGAGGTCAAATGCATTTTCAGTTTTGAAAATTACGGGCTTAAGCGTAAACGCACGTAGCTGTCAATCATACCGACTGTCTAATTCTAAATCCAGCTCTCTAAATAACCACTATGCATACATAAACAAACACTTACACAAACACACACACACACACACACCGACACATAGACACACACCTACATACACATAGTCTCCGCCAGCGGGTCCAAACCTTATCTATCCCACAGTTTATGTACACCTCAGCTACGGCGTCATGACTTGTCAAAGTTACTATTTCATTAACCCGAATCTATACACAGATAGACACAGAAAAACTAACGGAGACAGTCAACCTCGAGCATTTCCTCAGCTAGAATGCTACAAAGAGATAAGGCTTGACCGTTTACACTGTGTACACACAGCTCTTTTTGGACATGGCGTCCAACAAATTTCCTCTCTGGACTATCCCTAACCGAAATTGCCGCAACTCAGATTAGACACAATATACAGACCACGACAGTTCCCACTCAACTTTCGTCGATACTCTCTCTCTCTTTCTCACAAACACACACAT
>WJFA01001680.1:0-19734 GCA_009870155.1 Pseudobourletiella spinata
CCCTAGATAATTTAATTCTGCATCTTTTAAAACGAATTTGATTCAAATTGATAGAGGCCTTCGTGAGTTATGCGTTTTTCCCCGTCGCAGCCTAAAAAATTTCATATTTCCATTAATGTGGTGCTCGATATCATGAAAAATATAATGAGTAGTAGCTTATACAGCCTATGGAGCAAGTGGGAGCACATTCGAACGCTTGGTCTGCGGAACATCTCAGCACACCCTAAGTATTATGCCGATTGTCGTTTCAGGGTTCCGACGTTCCACGTTTATCTCACATTAGATGTACTTCTGATCTTCTTAGCTACGTCTCTTTTGATGTTCTGTATTGAAATAGCATGCGCCAAAATTCTGTTCTGATGTCTGGTATCGTATGGTCTGGAAAGTCTAATGGTAAAGAACACCTACTGGGTTTGGAATTGCTACGACAGACGTGAATAAAATATGTTACACAATTAAAAACTCATTTTCAATCCAACTGATTTTTATTATCCGAAATAGGATTAAGAGAGCAATGAAGAGTCACAACATTCCAAAACTGGGCAAATAATATCGAAGAGGCAGAATTCCTGTAGTTTACCGTCGCTCTTGCAGGTCATATCTTGCTCTGGCATTCAAAATGGTACAGATTCGAACATTAACAAAATTAAAATGAAGGATTCAGAAAGTTTATTCTTGAGAAAATCCGACTTCTTTAGAAAACGAAGAGTTTAGCTCTAGAAGATGCGCGCTGAGACATGATTCATTACGTAAAAGTATGATACGATAAAATCTCTGAGAACTTAACTACAAACAATCATCACGTCACAATTGTACGAAATGTCGTCCAGTAGGACAGTCTACCACCTAAACTGGAGGCACATTAAATAAAATCATGGCGCCATTCCTATTGAAATCGGCTGTTAAAATTCTCATGACACCCTCTTCCTATTCACCATACTGCTTAAGGCTGTTTAATATCTTAATTCTAATAAACAACAATTTACACAATCCCTGTATGCATTTTTGCGCATACGCTGACATAATGTTTTATCTTTCGCAGGTACGCATTCTCAACATCTGAATTCAAAAGGGAGTATTGACACGACATTTTAATGCGATCTAATTTACCACTTACATCTATTTATCTCTGTTAGATGAATGGATGCTATGCATACAGGCAAAAAGGCCATAAAATATTGATTCAATAACGTAAGATGTCGTCGTAAACGGAGAACTCGTAACTGAAACTAAAATCGGATCCATAAGATACTTGCTCATTCATAATGCATATATTGATAAAATGAGTTTTATATTCTGTAGACTGTGTGATTCAACAACCGTTTGCCTTCACTTCAACGACTCTGAAAATATTTGCAAGCTCCTCCACTAGCGTTTCGTGACGGTAAGCGACTCGAATATCTGGAACGTTCGTTCTGCTAATGTCGTTTCCTGCGACGCCATCTTTCGTGTAGTTTGGCCCCAACCAGTACTGTTTCACCTGAAAATAAACATACAATAAATTTGAAATGAATCACAATTATATTATACGATTTATGCCCACAGTGTCAGCCAGGGGGAAGTCTCATGATCGTACCTTGTGTGGGAATCCACTCATGATGACACTGTTTCTGCAAAGTTCACACATATCACAAGCGCTCAGCTTCCAGACCTGAGCAGCAATGCTGTACTCTTCCATGAGAGGTTCCTTGGTAAAGTGGAACTGAAGTGGATCATCCGTAGACAGACTCACGCACAATCCACGAGCCAGATATTCTGGAAGTGGATTACGGTTGTAATTCAAGAACAGTGAGTTGTTGCTCAATGGGGACATCGCGATTCCGATTTGGGATAGATAATATAAGTATTGAAGAACTGGAACCTGCAAAAAAGGCGATGCATAAGAATTACATATATCATGTACCATGAAAACTGACTAAGACCACTTCTGCTAACATACCTTTCGGAGGAGAAGCCCGTGAGAAATATTCTCTGCCAAGAGATAAGCAGACACCAAGTGCTGGACCGGGCCCGCCTCTCCGCAATGAGGTCGAAGTACAAACGTATTAAGGCCTCTCTCCCTACATTGTAAAAAAACCAACACATCTCAAGCTCAAAAATCCTCTCAGTGGCTGTAGTTTCCCGAGTCATCAAGCAAATTTGACCCACCTTCTAAAATGGTTCAGCACAGCCAAGTTCGCATACATGAAATACAAGTAGTACGAATACGGAGGATTTTCCTTCTCACACCACTTATCCGGTGTTGGAGCGTTATGGTCGAACAATGGGTGTTCGGGTTTGCTTTCATCATCCACAGAATCGAAACCAATAACCTAAGGTACATCACAAGACATGGTTACTAAACCAAAAACTTGTTTTAAATAGATTTCATTAATGCCTGGCGTACATATTGCAGGAAACGATGAAGGTTAGGGTGGCTATGTGGATCCTTCGTTGCTTCAAAGATGGGAAGAAAAATGTTTTCCAAAATCTCTTGAAAATTGTTAATCATGTTCTTGGCCTTGTAAATATCACTACAAAGAAAATGCAATGGTCGAATTCATTACGGAACAGGCACCTCACAATCTTATAATATGATTTTACACTTACTATAGACGTGGCACTTGAATCAGCCAGCGAACGTTATCTGAGTATACATTATTGGAAATGGCCCAGTCCGCCAGTTTGTCCCACTCATCCCGACTTCGTCCGTAAATAGATAACCTAAGCTCCGCATTTTGGTATTTGCTTTCATCCAAATCTGACATTACCTCCTTGGTGGAACAGCACATGGTGAAATTAATATTTCCCACATAAGAATAGAACTGATACAAACGTGTCAGTATGGCTTTCGGCCTTGATGATGAGCCGTGTAAATTTAATTACCTTGATGATGCTAGCGAAATATTTCCCTCCAACCATATTGTCGGTTTTCAAAAAAACCTCTCGCAATCGCGACTCCCCAATGGGGTTGTATTTAGCGTTGAATTTGTCGAAACGGTGGAAAGTATTACGATCCTAGGATAAAATAAAAACTAATTATGGTTGCCATACGATTATTTCGTGCGGTAGGTTAGTATTAGCTTTAGTTACCGCGTGGACGTCCAACATGTCCACAGTCAAGTCATACGCAGTCAATCTCATGGACTGGAATACTTCCTTCAGCGTCATGTCTTTGCCGTCGTCATTTTTACAAACCGCCTGATCTTCATCCTTTTTCAGCGTCTTCTTGATAAATCTCAGCAAATGCTTCTGATTCATGCACGATGCAGCATGAATATGAGTGTCGACCTGAACAGAAAAAACGTTGCTAGTACTACTGCGTCTCGCTATCATCTTCCACTGGTTAAATCGGCTCAATTATTCACTCACCTTACGAATATTGTAAAAATCTCGGTGTGCAACATCTTTCTGAGCGATCAATTCTTGGAATTCATTCAACAGCACGTGCAGCTGATACTTGGAAAACAGGTAGCTCAACCGCTTGAAACAGAATGATTTCCTATCAATATTGTCACAAGATTTCATCGCATTAGCTTTCAGCATTGAGCCACATGACTGTTTCATTTTCAAAATTTTATTCCGTTACTTACAAAGGACCATCCGCAATCATGACACACAAGATCTTCATGTCTCGAATGTACTGATCCAAGTGAGGATATGGGTAATCTTTTTCCTCATTCCGTTTCTCCGCCTCTTCGTCCGCGAAAATGCGACAAACACCTTCTTCGAAGCGTAAGATGTAGTTGGATGGTGGAGGGAACTCACAGTCCCACGGGTTTCCTTTACAAGAAGGCGGATGAATTGGATGATCTGGAAATAAAATATTTTATAAACAGTGTGGGAACACGTCACCACAAACATCACATTCTAGATGCAGCTATAAAAATCACGCAGGTCAGTGTTGGTGTGCACATAACAGACTTGGTTTGGTTAGCTAAGTGTCATTGATGCGTGCGTTGTGTGTATATAATTATGACTATCGGAAGAATAATGATACTGATAACACTACTCTCACACTTGTCTTCAGATATCCTCTACTCATGGGTTTCTTTGCATACCGAGAACCTTTGGTTGACTTCTAAAGTAGCTTGATTAACCAATGACTCATAAGGCTAGCAATCCACGAGATTCCTCAATACACATTGTGTGTGTAGAGCCCACTTTTAACCCCCAAGTTATGTGATAAATCAATCATTTGCTGGTTTAAAACAAACAGAACATATAGAAATTGACAAAAACTCTCCATTCCGCCAATCTAAGATTCTGCTCCCACTGACTTATTTGTTTAAGCGCCCCGCACTTTCAGAGATCACAGAAAACCAAAATTTCCCAAGAATCTCAACGTGAACAGTCTGACATGTAATACGGTCAGATATTGGACAAACGAAGGACAGGGTCGGGGTTACGGGCAACGGAATGGTTCTACTCAAAACGTGACGGATCACCAAAACAAAACAACACACCAGAATGCAGTATCTGAGGGTGCACATGGTACCTTTAGGCTTCTTACAGCCCCCTTTACTACACCAACACTCCTTGGGACTCCCTTCAAAAGCAATCATAAAAAAGAAACCAAAACCACATTACTAAGTTAAAATAAGGATAAATTTGGTAATTAATGTATTTAATTAGAAATATTAATAGTACACTTTTGCACTTCCAGCGAAGAGTTATACAATCCTTTAACAGTTCTCGTGTTCTACATATATACAGGAGTAATTGAGTACGGCTATTATATGGTTTCATTCACCATTTTGTGTCACTCATTTCTATCATCCTTATTTGAGTGTTATTGAACTAGCTCCTTTATTTATCGAACCGCATTAATTTCCCTTATTTTAGGGAATTGTAAAAAAGGTAAATACCAAATATCAGTCGGTTATGCTTAGGATTCAGAGGCATCATGGGTGTAGGTGAGGGTTCCCAAGGACTAGGACAAAGGATAGGAGTACTGTCTCGCCCACAAAACAGTGTTTGTCCTTCATTCCCAAATTCGCAGGAGAAAACTTTCAGGCCAAATGCATTCTCTCGTGCTAGCTCTGCTCCTGCTGCGGAATCCACATTCTTGCAAGAATCGACATGGCGCTCCAGAGCATCTGTCAAAACTTTCATGGCATTGCTGTCATCACAAGAGGATCCCTCCGCCGTGACGTCATTGGCATTCCTCCACTCAATGCCGCAAGTGCAGTCGGAGCTGGCGTTGATGTTAGACTGAAAGAGCGAAATTATCTCGTTCCCATCCGCAGAGCCAGGGTGTAGGATGTGGGTGAGTTTCACAGGCGGGGGGATGGTAGGCAAGGATAAACTGATTACTTGGTCGCTATCTCTGGACCGCAGTCGGTTCTTGTTCAATTTCCTCTGACTCACATACAACAGTTCTCCAACTAACTCTTCAAGTTACACAGGTCAACGGTAAAGCATAATGATACAACTCTATAGCTTGTCAGAAACAGAGGCTTAATTTTTTGTGAGCATCCAATGGCAAAATTAGTTCAACCCATAAAGAGATAATGAGCAATGTGACTTACCGTCAATGGTTTTCTTGTCATCATGATGGATTTCCTTTGGGTTCGGGTTCGTCGGATTGTCCAAGGCGGACAGGAACCTTGATGTTATGTTGGGAAAACTTTGCCTCGCCTGAGCCATATAGGACTCACGCAATCTCAGAGCGTTCACAATGTACTTGCTCGCATGTAGCAAGTCTTCCATGCATACCTGAGCCATTAACATGCACAAATTATTAAGCCGAAAAATGAAGGCATCCATGTTGAATACCACGCAATAAATACGCGGTTATGTTCGCCAGCTGAGCAAACTACCGTAACTATTAACAAGTAGAATCATACATACCCCAGAAGTGTCATCCCCTGATATGGAGACACGTTGAAAATGCGGGACATAGTCATTCTCGTCAACCTTCAGGGCATGGTCATGCTCATCTGGCGCTGGTCCCAATGACGGTTCATACTGTTGAGATTTGGCCTCGAAGTCCTTTGCCCTAAAATAAAAGTTGATTCGACAAATTTCCTTCATTTAACTTCCAATGAGTCCACTACAACGCTCCACATCTTTATGCCTTAATAGAGCACTACTAGTGATGAATACTATGAATAAGCATGAATTTAGTGAAACAAAAAATATGCTACACGACATAATGAACACAGGAAGCTGTTGCAGGCCTAAATATGGCTCCAACTGTGTTTGACAGTTACGACGAAACCACTTTTGCAAATATATATAACATACAACTGAGGTGCTTAGCGAGTGCGTGCGTAGTATGACAACTTAATATCACTATGAGTTGCATGAAAGTTGTGATATCTTACTTGAGTTCACTCAGCTTTTTCGGTTTACTGCTTTTGAATTTAAAACAAAATAAATATCAGTATATTTTTCGCTCCTGGATGTTTCTCATCTCAAGTTGTTTTGATATCAGCGAACACTGAAACAGCGTTTATTCTTGCTTCTCAGTCAGTACTATGATCATGCTTATTAAAAATCCCTCACCTGGTACTTAGCTGCCTCTGAAGGGCCAATTTTGTTTCAATTTGCTCGATTGGGAATTGCGGAACTTCGTACGGGGCCGAAATCTCATTGCTCATCTGCGGCTGAGCATTCTCCTGCATAAGAATCGTCCCGGCCATCTCCGCGTACGTATCATCCAGCTGAGAGTGTCGGATTCTGGGGATCGTGAATGACGTCGGGCTTCCATACGTCGGACTTTCATTGCCTGTATCCAACCAAAGGGAACAGGGCGTTTCAATAAGAATTTGTAACAGCATTTTCAATTCACTCTCTCAATAAATCAATGGTCAACGGTTTCCTTTAACACCACCTACTTTCGCATCACTTTCCGCGGGGCTGAACACTGACAGAGTGAGGAATCCGCGTGGGTACACCGCATTTTATATTTAAATCATGGTGTGAGCAGGGCTGGGGATCATTCACACAACATTGATGCATACATTGGTAAACAAAAAATTCCCTTACTCGTCGTAAACATGGTGGCGTGACGGAAAATTTTACTTTTTCATATGCTCCGTTTTGATAATTCCTCCTATAAGCATTTATACGCACCTACTCCCAGGTAATCTGGTTCACTCTCATAGCCTCACCACTGGCCAGGCAACAATCGTAAGAATCATGACACTGATACAGTACAGAATTCATATGCCCATACTACAGTTACAGTGAGGTCATAATTAGCGTTGGTAAACAAACAAACACCCCACAGAATCATTACGCAACCAAGTATTTCTTCGTACTGGTAAGTCTCACGTACACCTGAAGTTCAAGTTAAATCTTCCGTGGAAGATACTCTTTGAGTATTTAGAACTTACTGAGTCACTGATACTCCAGGTGTATGCCCTGATACCTAATTTCCTTACGACTGTAAACTGTTTACTTCACAAGCGCTGTAATGTTCCACCACCTTTCGTTACCTTCCTTGTATTAAAGACCAAGCTACAATAAATTACCTCAAAGGAACGTTCAGGCTGTCGTAGTACCCAGGGTTAATATGCCACTGGTTTAAGGACATAACTGAAAATCCCACTCGTGGGGATCAAGTTTACTTTTAGATACAACAGCTCCTGAGCTCAGCCGTTTCCTTATCCCCGCACCTCCGCAACTTCTCCAGTACTGAATCCGTCCTACTCTGATGAAGTTGTAGGACCAAGTTCTCGCGACGTGAATCCGAATTAAAATTCGGCTCTAATTCTCATGCATATCTCATGATATTGCGTGGCAGGAGCATTGGAAGGGTTTCATCACGTTACCCGCAATGCCTGCTGTCCTCCCCTTCTACTGCACAGCACAGGAAGACTCGTAGCCAAGCAGGGAAAATCGAAACCATACCCTCACTCCACCCTACGTAGCCTACATACCCATATCTGCAGAGCTGGAATGAAGCATTGGGAAAAACCTCTATAGGTGAAAATTTAACCAGCACTGATTGCGTCGCGCTCTTGCTACGAGATCATGTAAAGGGCAAGCCCTCAACGAGATTAAGTAATCAACGGATTTGTGCTGCAGCAGAGTTGCGCCTATGCGTTCTTTTTCAACATCGTATTACCCATGCGAATTAAATCAGAATGGGGGCGCAATCGATAACACACTATTTATATTTATCCCGCGTCAACTGTTTCAAAGTGACCTTGCCTCATTGTTGACCTATCCCAGATGCATTACCTTGTCTTACATCTGAATTTTCAGATTCCAGAGGAGTGCCGTCAATGTGTCGGCCTTGACGTTCTTCAGGTGCTGATGCCAATGTCAGGGCTGGTACCTTCGTGCCGGCCTGAGTGTGGAACAGATTAGAGTTCTGCAACCATGAAACGATATAATCGTCCTTTTCCTCTGGTACATTTTCGGGTCCATTGACTCCTTTTTCTTTAGGATACAATTCAGTGTACGCTTCAGCAATCATGATTCCGCGGAAGTAAAGAGCACTACTGACAAAAACAATAATTCCAACTGCCTGTTGTGTTGTAACACTGATTAGGAGTCTAAGTCACGGCTGACGGCAAATGCTCGAGCTCAACTGGATACCAGCTTCATGTATCCTCAGAATATACAGAGGATCTGCACTTAGAGTGGTTTGCTTACACAGCTTTGTTCATTATTGTATCACAGTAATAATTACCATGAAAAAACAAGATTACATTTGCACAGTGAGTAAGCTCTGTCTTCCTTCTAGCAAGTGAACTTTTTCAAGTCAAAGCTATTATCGTTATTCTACAGGATATACAGTGAGGAATTACGCAATATAGTAAAACTTCACGTATGAACCAACACTAGAATACTGTACATGCCACAAAATAAGCAACTTCCGCTGTGACAGCTGCGGGTCAGTAGTAAATATCGCACGATAAACGACAGTAATCTAATGCTTGCCCTATCTGCAAAGAGCACCGATGACTCCGCTCTTCCAATGGTGTCACATAACCTCACTGTCACCAAACTTGTCAATAACAAGGAAATTACGATACGTTAATAGCTGTATTTTGCGACGAATGTGGGCTTGGATGTGTAATCTATGTATTGTTTTGTGGTCCTTTTTATCTGATCCAGTAATTGTGATACTAATTTCCCCTTCGCGTCGCTGTCAACGTGCACTAAATAGCATTGAGTAGGATTCACTGGCTGTCAACACTGGTTTAAAATGAAATGCTCCGATTGCCGTTTCCTGTCTTGCTTAAATACAACTGCTTTGGACATGATCATGTGTGGTGCAGTCTGCAGTCATTCAAGGTGACACTTGGACGACTTGGCCTACTGACAATTAGATTGATCCATG
Organism: Pseudobourletiella spinata; assembly: GCA_009870155.1. Classification (NCBI taxonomy): domain Eukaryota; kingdom Metazoa; phylum Arthropoda; class Collembola; order Symphypleona; family Bourletiellidae; genus Pseudobourletiella; species Pseudobourletiella spinata. The sequence goes on from WJFA01001680.1 coordinate 9,281, forward strand.
CAATGATTTTAATTGGCGCGACTTTATTTCTGCTTCCACTCCACAGCATTCAGTGACAGCGTCAAATTTGCACTGCAGGCACAAAATTTCGTTTACATTCCTTCCTCCCCACTAATTACTCACGCTTTGGACCCGTGACAGTTCATAAATAATAGGATTTAATGTGAAGATGAACATCAGCTCATCTGCAGACCTCATCCACCATGACTGTTTCTCCGTTGAGATTGAGATAATATATGCACTGCACGCATCGCTGGTACTACTCAGTAGTACGTTTACCATAATCAGAAATACTTCAGCGTTTTCCTATGGCAGGGCAGCAAGAAAAACGATCGTGAGCTGGTTTTGGTATGCATTTGTAAACAATTCTTATCGGAATAGCATGACAGTGTATAAAAAATTCCTGCAACGCATCCTTGGCATGTCAACAAATTAGATCCCTCAACAACTGAAACTGTTCTCAAGAATTAATCAAGGATCTCAGGATTCCTGAAGACCTCAACAAGTTTACAGAATGACCAACACAAGAGGAGGGTAGAGAAGTGGCCAATAAGAACGACACCCTGATCCCTGATAGGTCCACTGTGCCACGCCACTTTGTTGTTACACGAGGATAAATGACAACTGTGTGAAAGCTTGTTATTTACACAAGTATGTAACCTATGCATGTCACTAAGAACTGCACCTGCAACTATCCACTAGATCCATAACAAAATTTGTATTACTAAGTCTCTTCTAGGTTTTTCGTCCAGGGTATCGCATCATCTTTAAACAAGATTAAATTTTCCGCCGTGAACTGGTTGTAGGCAACGCCAATTCCTCTATAGTCCAGCTCAACTTACTGGCTGGATTACCTAACTATGTTTTTCCCCGCACGATTAAATTTGATTTCATTCCAACTGAAGTGAAACCTATTCGTCATAATGAAATTTAGAGGCATGCATCACCTTTAATAAATTCCCATAATGGACTATATAGTAAGTCGCTGGTACAGCAAGAAGCTAGTAGTAACATGGTTGTTTTTCATCAGCTTAAAATTGAGCACGGGCAGATGTTAGGTATAAAATTGGAGTTAAAAGGCCTTCACCTTCACGGGGGTTGTGTCCCTGAAAGTATTTAGGAAATCCCGATAGGATAGGAGGATGATACAACGTAAGTGCGTAATCACATATAATCTCCCACCATTTTATATATTATTATGATTGAGGGGATTATACAAACGTAAGAGTCCTCTATTTTTAATCTTCCTGCAATGCCTAATTTAAACTAGGTACGCGTAGGTAACTATTTTCCTTTGATTGTAAAGAATAGCAGAGAGTGGAAAGGCCCGCGCCAGTACTACAGCAAAAATAAATCTGAATCTCACCCTCACGACTCCCACACGGCGGAGGTGCGAAGAGTGGGAGCAAAATTGAGTTATCGAAAGAATCTACTGAAGGTTCCTTCACTAATCTGGGGGAAACTCCGCGTGAACACATGATGAGAACAGGCCTTGTAGGACGTTAAACTGGAAACACTGCGACGGCTCACTGAAAAATATATTCAAGTCCCGTCACAGGCAGGTCAAGTTCATGAAAATAGCTTCTTTGAGTGCACTCCCCACGGGTTCAGAATTCAGATTTTACTTCGAAAGGTGTTATTAAAAACTCAACAGACACTCTCTGACTCCTTCTCTACTGTGGTGCACAAAAGACATTGCACTACTGTTTTTCACTTAAAACCTGAGGATGGCCACCAACACTACTACCGCTGGGCTCATCCGCCTATTCAAATATTGAGCCAACAAGTTATTTTTGGCCTGAACAGTCTAGCTCTTATGTACGCAACCTCAAGGATTCCACCCTACTCGTCAAGTCTGCATGCATAGACTGAAACCGTACGTAAAACGAGGAATGTTAGGTGAATCATGTTCGTTGAAACCGATTTCAAAATCTAAAAGTATGCCGCATTGCATATGCAAGACTTGCACTTAAGAATGACCTCTTCTGACCTCTGAGCTGTTTGTTTTGCATTTCTCTCATTTATCCATAACCTTCCAATAGGTTCTAAGAAAGGAACATATGGAAAAGTGAGCTAATAGGATTTCAATCCGTCCATTTAGAACTACATGTACTGAATTTCATTCGCATCGCTCTATTGCGCGTCATGGGATGAAAACTCTGGAGAGTTTCAAGTATGCTGAATTTTGGCCTCAAATTATACTGGAAAATCTACATCGAGCCAATTCACGCTGAGAAGCACAGGGGCTTTAGCACCTAGTCTGTGTTCAGATGATGTTTTCAGTACCGGTGTCAGCTTCTCAGCTGATTATTGATCGTCTGACTCGGAAACGACTAGCTTGGACGGAGGTTGGAAGAACGCACAGTAGAACCTCGTTTATTCGGTCTCCTTTAATACGATCACTCTTTAATGCGGTCATAAATTTTCCGCCCTAGTGACCCACGTGCATGTGAAGCCATCGCCTTAATACGACCACTCATTGATGCGGTCAAAAATTCCCAGTTCCGCCCAAGAGGGATGGAATAACGAGGTTCTAGTGTATCATGGTCACAGATGACACTACCACTCGTGAAGGGAACGTGATATTATACTACTTTCAGACAAGCTGAGCATGCTGCAGAGTTGGGTCTGCCTGGATTTCCAGCTTCAGGTGTTCATGCAAGTAATTTCCTGCATCAGGAACACCGGATGTGTTGTGAGCTGATATCGTGGGACGGGTACTGAGTAGCCGTCGTAGGATAGTTTGTTGCAAGGCAAGCGGGTTTCTGCTAGAACTATTATTAGGGAGGAAGGTGAGCAGTTGATTTCGTATCGTACGAAAATAACATGACTCCGTTAACACACCCCGTCCTCATCATGAAATGATCATGTCTTGAACGTCTGTCACCACACCGCCATGCTGCTACCCCGTCGCCCTGGCTACGCATCATTTGGAAAAACCAGACTTTCACCCATCTGTACCTTTAAATGTGTGTTGGCTGGCAACAGTTGCATTTCCTACTGACAGACAAGTAATTACAGATCTAGTCTTACAGGATTCTATTTACACAACCAACTGTGTTTTACACTTATTCGTACTCACACCATTCGCCAACTCTGTATAAACCTATTATGGCTCGAGAATCATTTGCATTTTGTACAGAAGCATTTCAACATATGATGGACATGTGAAAATAAAACAGATCATGGCCGGTCAACTTCGGTATCTCAGCTGTCATTATTATTAGACCCCTGGTGCACTAGTACAAGACCAGGAAACAACTAATAAAAGTTTACAAGGCTATAACTTTACTCCAGATTTAGAGCGACAAGATAATTGTTGAATACCATGAGCTCAATCGTGTTCCTTGATTGATTCCAATGATACTTCCTTGTTGAGTTACTATTTATAGTGGTCTTGCAACAAAATTTCAAAATGAATTTAATAATTAAGCTCGCGATTTCCTCTACTGTTTGGCATAGTTAGGGAATAGAAGATTGATGAACTGGCATTGCGTTCAGATTTTCCTCACGTCCTATCTCTACCTCAATAGAAGCTCTGCTAGGAGGAAAGTAAGACAGGGAAATTCACTGGCCTTCGCACTTCAGATAGTGTATATACATTGCTTGCGGCTTATATTGATGTTGATGCATTTAATTGCTCTAAATTTCTTTTCCATTTGAAGTCAGTTTTGGATCATGATTCCCAGGCACTCCGTCACACTTGGAATGACAATTCGGCGAGTAACTGTCCATGTTGATATTGCCACTGTGACTGTAACGAATTACTTCTAAGAAATTGGAAACATGAGGAGTAGTTGGAACTCCATGATGCCTTCCTGAACCAACCGAATAGCCTTCATGCGCACCTGCGCTGCTGTGTTTTTCCAAACGGTTACATACTATGCCCTCGGAGAGGGCTACAAGCCTCTATTAGTGATACGTACCGGTTTGGAACTTCTCACACAGCCCCACCGAATATAACTACAATATATGAGGAAGCGTATGAGGAACGTTGTATTCTAAATATTGAATCTGCTACGCAAGACAGAACAATGTAGAAACAACCCTTGTTTGATTTTCAAGAAAACAAACTACAATTTTAATTTGTCACTTAGGCAATGGACACATAAAAAAACATTCCTAGCATGGACGAAGTATTTTCAACTTTTCGCTTTAATTTACAATCATTTGAGAAAATTATCCCCAATTCCTGAAATAACCCATATCCCTACTTAAACAAGTTTGGTATGGCTTCGAAGACCAGGATAATTTCCAAAACGTGCTACTTTATAGTAGCCACGTTACACATAAGATTTTACAACTGGCTCAAAATCTTACTGAACTACACTAAGAATTTTGTTTATTTCTTTTAGCTCCATGGAACAAAATTTATTTTAATATTTCTTTTGCATAGAGTAGTAGTAATAGGGAAACTGATCTGACATTAAACTTGATATGTGTGGATTGATTACTGGTAGGCAAACCGTGAATTCAAAGTTTAGGTAACGTTAACTAATTTGTATTTGGCAACCTTAGTCTTTGCTTCTAAATAGTGGAATAAGCTAGGAATTTGGAATTAATGCAGAAGTTGTCATTCAGATAAAATTTAAATTTTCTACCTGTTACTAACCTAAAGTAGCACAATAATTTTTGCGAATGCAGCGGGTTTTCAGGCCCAGGGGCTATAAGTCATTTGCATAATATTATTCGAATGATAATGTTGCTCGCCAAAACAATAGTGGTCCTAAAATCCTAAAAGAGTTCTTGTATTACAGCCGTCTGGAGGATAATTTTTCAGTAGCGACCAAAATAAAGGGGAATGGGAACTGATGTAACCAACAAACATATTACATTACGACCGTCACCATCACCCTCATCCCATAAATCGCATACAAATTTAAAGCCTCAGCAGTACCAAACAAACGAACCTTTGAAACTTTATTTACCTCTTTTCTCATTGCTGTGTATTTCCTTCGCTGACGAAATGGACCGAGAATCTGAATTAACCTGATCATCATCACCATTCTCATCAACTTCGAGAATCACGCTGCTTTTGCTGCTTAAATCATGATGGTAAGGCCCATGATCAAATGCCTGAGCCATTTCGGCAAAGATTCAGTAGTAAATTATGAAGATCCTAATGCAGAGTAGAACCGAAAAGGTCAACTATATCACTTCCGTTTGAGTCACTCAATAAAAGTTAGACCAAACTGTGTCAGTGATAAATTATTCGACGCCAAAATGATAGCGAGTACACCGAACCGTGTCTGTAGCCTCTGGATCAGTAGAGGATATGACCACGGAGGATAGGACTCAAATCAGGAGAGTTCACTGTGAGGCACTCACACTCTGCTGCGAAACTGGCCCAACACACACAACTTCATCGGCAGTGGTCGACTGACTGAGAGAGAGAACAGAGAATAGTGGCGGCTCAACGAACTTGATTCTCCCATAAGAACAACTTCAACAGCAGGCGTGTGTACGGCCGTTAGATTATGATCAAGAAATTAATTATGAACTTTTCTTTAGTCCTGACTCTCCCTTTTTTATCCACTGCTACGTATCGCATCTGGGATGACCAGCTGTTTTTGCACAGACGGTGGGGGTTTGACTGCTAATTTTACTACTCAAATGTCTCACATTTTTTCACTAAACCTACACCCGAACACATGCAACAGATGAAACTGATTACGAAACACAGATAATGATGACGTCCAAATAAAACTGACCGTCATAGAATGAACGATTTAATAACTGGAGGGTGTAACTATCATGACAAATTTCTTTGTTGAATTCGCTCACCAGAGCTTGTGCTTCTCTTACTGTCTTCCCTCGCGCGAGCCTAGATAGAGAATGACATGGAATATGAATATTTCACTATCCTCACCAGGCGCCCGTCATATATTTTAATGGCCGTAGTCCCACGTATTATTTTTTATTCTATTTTGGGCTAAAAGCACAGAAATTTCAAGAGCTTCCTACACGTTGTAAGCGCAGATACAATATTGAATACCCCTATTCATAGGGCTCAGCTCTAAATAAAGCAAGCAGTGTTTATCTCTAAAAATTGTATACAAGCACTTCCCCTTTAAGCAGTACATTAGACATTCATTTTCTTCTCGTGCCACATCAACGCAGTAGTGCATCTGCTAGTTTTTTCTTCTAAAACCAATATGTCCACCCAGGGGATTGGTGTATTATGCTGGTTGTGAATTCAGGGTCACTAATTCTCAGTCGTTAAAAATGTTTTCCTTGCATACCTCCAATTACCCACGTAATTTTTTCCCGGTGCCATTCGGCTGACGATGCAACCACATAAGTTAGCGGTGTGCAGCAAGCAAGTGGTGACTGGTGACTAATGTGTACTGCTGTGCAAAAATTCAGACCGATGTCTATCCTGCTCCTATCTCTTTGGTGAGCATTTATGTTGTAGCGTTCTATGACAGAGCAGCAAAATATCCGTATAACGGCCCTGTTTGATACGGTCATCTTTTTATAACGGTCAATGTCTGGTATCCCTTCATGGCTTTTACTTTGGAATTTTCAAGGCTTGTAACGGTTTTTTCTTATAACAGTCAAATCATCTGCATCCCCTGAAGACCATAGTAAGGAGATTTTACTGTAACTGTTCATAACCACACTATAAATTTCTTGCCAGACAGACAATCTTGATTATGATTAACCGCCCAAGTCAATGTTACAGAGGCAAGTTGCAAAATAGTTTATTGAATATTAATGACACCCCGCATGCAGACTCTCACTCAGTGAGAGATGCATTACGTATTCCAAAATCTGAAAGGTGTGGATATCTCGTAAGGATGCAGGATTAGCAGCAGACTTTTGCTTAATTTACTGAAAGAATGCTTGATTTAAGGTGGTTGGATTGTTATAGAGTACAAAAGTATTCACATGGTTCAAACCAAGTGGAAGAGGTCAGAACTGAAGCACTTGTATGTATTATGCAGGCCCTCACTCCGGATCTCCTAGGTGCTTCTAGTGTGCGAGTACCGTGCACATTATTGATTTTAGACTTCCGTCTGCATTTCAGCCGTATCAATAAGTAGTTTTCGGACTCACATATGCGTTAGATGCATATTTACGTGCGTTTTCCATTTATAGTGTAAACAGACTGGGAGATGAACGTTAGGTTTTAGGAAAACACAGGGCATGAAGCACTGCGTGGCCGGGATATACAAGGACTAAAGTAAGAGAGCGGCTGGCGTCTACATTTCTATGATACACGACTTGTGCTACGGAACACTTGCGTGACCGACTTCTTCTTCAGCATAGCATGTCCTCCCCACATTTCTTTGCTCCTTCAAACCCCACTTCTCCTAACCGCATGTACTTAGTACAACTTCTAAAGACGCTCTTCTTCGAACCTTACGTATATATCCAAAAGGACTCAATTGTTACTGTACAACAGGCGTAAACAGGATTCCGATTAATGGGAGAAATCAAATTATTGATAACACATGATTTCTGTATATATGATCTTGAGATCTCTGTATCTGTATGAGACTAAGTGAATGTGTAGAACATACCTTCTGAACCGGAATTGATTACTTTTTCACTTCAATTATGAAACTATATGCTGAGTTTGTGAATTCCATGCGTATTAGTTAATCTACTATTACACAAGTGAAATTAATTCTGACCTTCACGTCTGAGCGGAAAAATCTCTTCCTCATCTGCAGCATGGGTATTGCTTTCACGTTGAAAGGTATCTCGTGCTGTTTCACTAATTAAAACGGATTCTGTAGACATTCCAAATCCTGCTTGGAAAGAGTCCTCAGAGTTTAATTTAAATTGAATAGATACACTCAAACGTGACGTCTTACGTCACAACACCAAGAAACACCGATTGATATCACAGACTATCGATTAAGCCCCCGTCGACCACAAAGACAAGAGGATCCAAGCTTTGTAGAATAAATTTTAAGAAGTGTGCAAAGAACTGTCTCGCAATAGACTCGTTCTGCCACTCAACACTTTTTTATATTTTCTTGAAATATTAAAGACAATCGCGATTTAACTAGACAAGCCTTATGGTATTTAAATGAATAATTATATTTTTGTGCTTTCGAAGACTGTAGTGAGTGTAGACGTTTCTGGATCCAGAAAATTATTGTGTGAGAAAAATCAAATAATTTGCCGATTATTTTCTTCTTCCCCTTACGTGGCCAACTTGTTTGGCTTCTGTTGAGCAGAGCTGGACCGTGCAAGTTATATTGTCATGGGAAGGACGCAGCTTGCGTCGAATCCGCATTCAGTTCATATTCCATCTTGGCTGCAGCAGTTGTGCCGTGAGGGCCTACAGTTGTTGAAGGAGAAAGGACGACTTGCGCCCTCAAAGCAAGACCGGCAGTGTACTATGCTGACGTATTCTGTCAATGAAGTGAATGCAGACGCAGGCACAGTTGGGAGTTTTCACTCCAACCGAAAGTCCGTGATATTTCCTAAAGCGTATAGATCTTCTAGAGAGATTATTTCTTGCGTCTGCTTCAAGTCTTTTCCAGGGACCTCAGTGGATTGATTCTGTACGGTCCATGCTTTTCAACTAAAGTAGTCAATGAATTAAATCTCTAACTGTCTATCTGCAATTCCCGCGCTTCCATTTGCATTCAGTAATGCAAATCTGTTATTATTGAGAAAATCTACTAAAAAATATGCATCAGCAATTATTATTACACAAGGAGGAAGATTCATTTGTGTACGTCGAACTGATTTGCTGTTTATGAGCAATAGGAAAGTCATTCATACTTTTGAACCCCTTTTATTCTTTCTATGTGATCAAATACTCATGGCCAAGATGAGCTCAAACAAAATAAATTTGAACTATATTCGTTTTTTCGGATGCATACGTGTCTAACTGTGCGGTCTACATATCTTCTGAGCAAGTATAACTGCTGACATGCGAAAATCCAAACTTTCACCTCCGTTGGTCACTTTCATTTTTAACAAGCAGACAATGGGTGTACCTTGATTGCGTTATTTCTGGGCAGCCTCTAACTGCTTTAAACGCCTTCTTACTATTCTGAAACAAGCACCCACTTGCGTTTTAAGACTACACCCACTTCATTAGTGACACCCTAGTGTAGTTAGAAACAGCTCAGAGTACACCTTAATTAATTTTAGGTTAATGCAATAAGCATGTTTCGTTGTATTGCAAAATATTGCTTAAAATGGATTGTATTGATCTGTCTATTCCAAAAAGCCAACCGTGGCTATACTCACCGCCGTCCCGATAACTAAATACGAGAAATTTCCTCCTCCTTTCTCCTTAGTGATGCAAACCGGAACCCGGATTTCCGAAACTTTCCGGCACCTCCCCGGTATTGGAACACGAAGATTCTGTTCCGAGAAGATTTAGGAACTGGAAAGTTCCGACGTTCTGAAGTCGTAACTAAGTGCACGAACCGAATTTAAATCCTGCGAGCACAATGGCCAACAACAATGAATGTTATACCCTTTTTACGTTTCAAATTCAGATTGTAAGTCAAAAAAGCAGACTAGAACCCAAATTTTAAATTTGGCAGGCACCAGCTTTGTTAACTGTGTCAAATCTATCAGCCGTGAATCTGAAATTCAGTTTGCATTACCTTTCTTGCACATTCATTCTTGTGACTCCGACATTTTTTTAAATTTTGCGAGAGTATAAATTTTAAATGTCTTTAATTTGAAACCAAGCTTATCAAAATCGGTTCATCAGTCCCGGAGCAATCTGAAAACAAAAATGTTAAGTCTGCCAAACTGCCAATTCGGTTTTGTCACTGGTAAAATATTTCAATAATTTAGGATGTAAAGGCATCAAAATCCTTAATGGGAAATCCCATGTTAAATTCTCCACAGGTCATTTTCACGAAATTATTAATTTTCATTACTTTGCGAGTTAAAGTAATTTGAGGGATGAACATTTTCAATGCTAGTGCATGTTCTTGTCCTCTGGAAATTTTGAGGGTAGTCATGTCACTCAGGTATAAACCTCTTGAAGTTACTCACAATTAGGTTGAAATGTGCAGTGATTATATGATTGTATAAAATCAATTTTTATGAGTTTTGTCGATGGTGTTATTGTGACTTTTCACTGGCAATGAACATCTGGATATGATCAGCTTCCTTTAAATATGTTGAGATAATGCTTCAAATGGGTGTATTACTTACAAGGAGGGGGTCCTACATGTCCTCCTAGCACAGCGTGGGCACTATGTGGATTAAAGAGGTCATCTTAATTACTAAAAAATTGTTGGCCCGGAAGAATTCGGGGCTAAAACCCTCAAAAATGGAGCGAACAACAAGCGGTCTCAACACAAATTGAAATCATTTAAAAAACCGCTACCTTTGCCAGAGCCTCGATTTTTAAAGGTAGTTTCGGGCTCTGGCAAAGGTAGTGGTTTTTTAAATGATTTCAATTTGTGTTGAGACCGCTTGTTGTTCGCTCCATTTTTGAGGGTTTTAGCCCCGAATTCTTC
>WJFA01001681.1:0-2500 GCA_009870155.1 Pseudobourletiella spinata
GAATAATACGGTGGAGGCATTTTCCCAAAAAAAAAGCATTAGAGGCCCTCCGGACGATTGGTGCTCAGAGGAGCTCCGGGCCCGAGGGTGTAGCGGGATGAGAGAGAGACTTACTTTATCACAGAATACTTTGATTTGGCAGTAAGCGCGGTGATAGATGGGACAGTTGGGGTCACGAGGGTCATCATAAGTGTCGATTTGGAGGTGAAGCGGGAGCCCCTGGAATTAAATTCAAAAAGAACCATCATTAATCACATTTCAATTTCCCGCCATGGAGCCATAAAACCCTTCTGTGGCATATACAAATTTAGACGCACACACACACACACACACACACACACACACACACACACAAACACACATACAATACAGGACAGTTCCCAGGCTCGTCCGAGCCACCGGGAGAAAAAGTATATAAAAATCTTCATGGAAAGTGAAAGTAAATTTGTCAAGTGATTTTTACGTTTAGGACACGCATAACGAGCTCTTCAATGGATTATACACATGATGCTGATGCTGATGATGATGACGACGATGAGGAGACGCTGAATGGGATTTGGGGATGGGGTACACGCACATGTATGAATACTTGTATGAGTAAGTGCGCCTCATAGGAGGACCCTTCGCACCTGTGCCTGCCCGTACCCCTTGTTGTTGTTGTGAATAGCCCTGTTGTGGGAGCCCATTCATGCCTTCACTTCCACTCACATGTGGCCAGACACGCATACTCATGCACACACGCACACACTCACACACAGACGCACATCCTCCAGCGGGGCTCACAATCTCAATGAGGGTGGGAGCGGACCGGGGAGATTTTTATAAAAATCCCCAAAATTTTTTCGCAATCCTGTGGGAACGCATCTGTGGACGAGGAGGAAGGCTCTTCAACCCTTTGTCTCTACTTTGCTCTCACACGTAAATGCAGACATGCACACATTAATCCACACACACACACACACACACACACAAACACACACACACTTTAATACTCACATGGACACTCAAATACACACACGCACAATCACACACACACACACACATAAACTTCAGGCTATCTCAAGTTTTATTTAGCCTTTTCACGGACGGCTCTCCTGTCCAAATCTCCAACTGTATAGGATGGAACATGGGTTCCTCCCAGGGGCACACATAGGGCAAGGCATACAGGCCGGACCGGAGCCATTATGTGACCACACAATTTGAATGGAAAAACATTTTTATCTCTCGCATATACATGAGTTGATGAGGATTGTGATGATGATGACGACAACGACGACGATGATGATACAGATGAGGACGGAATCTTCTCACCAGACCATCATTGTGTCCACAGTCCGCTTCCTCCTTCTGACGATCCACGTAGAAGGAAGCGTATCGTCGTCGTCGTCGTCATCATCATCATCATCAACAACAACAGCATCAGCATCCAAATAATAATGAAGGAATTATTTTATGGGAGGCATTGAGGTGAGACTGTGTGTGTGTGTATTATGTGTTTGTATGTGAGCCACGGCAGGAGCTATTTAAGGTCCTCGCATTTCCCACACGAGATTAAATGGATTTTACTACCGTCACTTGGCCACATTGGACGAATATGTCCAAGGAGAAAAATGCGATGGACGGTATATGCTCACATACTTGGATGAATCCACTTGTGGTGGTCCTTACACTTGAATTGGCATTACCATTTTGGCCATCACATTAGTCTTACCAAAATTATTCTCACTGTAACCACACACACACACACACACACACACAAAGACACACGCACACAAATAGTGCGACACTATTTTATATGACATTAGGGTGAGAGTTGCTATTCACACGGGAAAAACAACGTCGATGACGACGCATTTGGACGAACAAGGTCCTGCAGCTCTATCATGGCAATGGCAAGGGGTCACACATGGAAGTTATAGTGGGACTCACTGAGCATGTCCGTACATATGTCCCGGCCATATGGCCATTACACGGTCATCCCAATGAGGACTTCCCCCTGGATCATTTATGACAATCTCTGATCCTTATGGCTCCTGCTCTTCAGAGCGAAAGAGTGTAAATCTGTGTGTGTGTAAGTTTGTGTGTGTGTGTGTGTGAATTGCACTGAGGCTACTTGGCACACTACCATTCCATTCCTTCCCATGCATAACTACAGACAGCCACACGCATATGCTATTCAACTTGCACATTATGACTCCAAGTTTATTAGCTGGGCACGTCCTTCTGAATTTATCAATTTTCTTTGTAGTGCGACGAGAACATTGGACCTTATGGATGGCCCATTAGTTATTTCATACGATAAATCAGGAGAGGGAAACTCAGTGCATAAGTATGCGTGTGTGTGTGTGTGTGCAAAGATTTTGAGGACAAGACATAAAACTGTTCAACTCTGTACGTCACCGAGAGTTATCACCTACCACAACAGGAGCTATAGGGAGACACATATGGCCCTTGCCCATCTTGAGATGGGAAGTGAGAGGGAGGCTTATAATTATTGTTA
>WJFA01001681.1:7500-19725 GCA_009870155.1 Pseudobourletiella spinata
CTGCTGCTGCTGACGAGCACGAGCCTACGTCGACGCCAGTCCCCACAGTAGTGAGCGTGTGTGTAAGTGTATGTGTGCGTGTGTGTGTTTGTGTCTTTTGAGGGGAATGAAGGAGAATTATGAATGTTTATAAAGCCGTGTAATCAGTCCCGTAATTGTCAGTGTAAACATGAAACAGAAGCCATGGCATATAAACATCCCCGGAAACGGTGGCTCGTAGAATGACATGATGGGCCCGTGGCTGCCATGGCATATGTATGCATTATTATCACGCTTCCGCCGAGGACATGACCCTCCGTCAGAGCTATACGCAGAGAGGAGTCAAACCACCCTAGGGAGAGATCACACACACACACACACACACACACACACACGCATTACCTCATCCTCATCCATTCTTGGCATATGTGACCTGACCTCGGGGATGATGCCGTAGACCTAAATATTACCACGAATGCCACAGCAGCGGCAGCGGCAGCTGTGGGTGCGGCAGCGTGTACACAGTCTTCTCATATGGTATTATCAGGGAAATGGGCTGACTTCTGGGAGATTGACAGGTAAGTTAGATCCGGTTTAAATATTACAAGTAGACATACCAGAGAGAGGGAGAGCGAGAGATGGAGAGGCTCTCGTAGCATAGGGCAGAGTCACTTAGCGATTAGAATTGGAACAGACTGATGATGATCAGATAAATAATTGGTCCGTAATCTCTACCCTCTCCCTCCAACCAGTAACATCATCAGATATGATGCGGACCATTATCATTATTACCATTAAGAAGGAACAACAGCAGCACCCAGGGAAGTTAAATGCCAAGTTGGTCGTGGTGCTGGTGGTGGTGGTGGTGGTGGTGATGGTGGGGGAAAAGGAACTAGTTTTTCTATGGCTCCCATACACACACACACACACACACACACACACACACACACACACACATACTCACATACTCAAACACACACGCATACATACATGAGCCATTAAAGTGAATCCTTCGATTAGGATTCCCCGCTTTCCGTTATAAACACCTTTACGTGGGCTAATCTACCTGATCAATTAGGCATGCAACCGTGTTGTGAAGGAACCCCCGTCCGTCCGTCCAAGAAACGTCCAAGTCTTTTATGACCGTCTCACTCACTCACTCAACATCCATCCATCCATCCCCTCACACGGTGCTCAATGGCAATTTTTCCACAGCTGGACTGGGGAAAAAATCCCAAGAAATTCCTCATCACCGTAGTAGAGGAAGAAGAAGAAGAAGAAGAAGGAGAAGTTAGAGGAGCATAAAGAAACTCTTTTGAGATGGTAAACAAGACTACTAGATAGTACTGCTGCACTGCACTGGGCATCGTCGTCATAAGTTGGGCTGATGTTGGGACATCTGTGCGAGGTGATGGTGGTGGTGGTGGTGGACAAATGGCTAAAAGTGTGGCATGGGCTGAATATCAAGTGACTCCGCTCTCTCCCAGTCATCACGGCAACCCATGGCCGTCACATAGGCCTACTATATGAGCCCCACAGATTGGCGGCGGGGTGGAGCGTCATCTGTAATGATCCCTCACGGAGGACTACACTGCAACCATACTATCCACTTCCCAATGCACACGCCATTCCCGAGCCTCGCATGACATGTACATATTTAGCATAGTATGTACTGGCCACAAATCACACACCACCCCCTCCGGCATCGGGATGTAATGATGTGACAATCACGTGATCGCGTGAGCGTCCCACCAACAACAACAGCCCAACCTCTTCACGGCTCGGAGTGAAAAATCCCACTTGGGTGCACTGGGAAAAGTATGTCAGCCGAGTCCGGAGGCGGCGGCGGTGGCGGCGGCGGCGGTGATGGCACACCGAGACCCCGACCCCCCAACCAATCAATTAAGCGGACCAACCCCATCGTTTCGAAAACCTTCCAAACTACCGCTCCCGTCCCACCGTTCTCACACAGACATTCTCACGAATGCTCCCGGATGGAACAGCTATAGTTTCTTATCCAAGTAGTAAGTGCGATCTGAGGAACTGAGCATTCCGGATCATCATGTAATTCGTTGTGGGGGCTTGAGCCCAGTGTACATCTGACTACTGACAGGATCAACCAGGTATAATAAAAGTCATTTTGCGGTTTCACCCCGCACAGCCCGGAACGGAAGGCACGTTTCTTGAAATTCTACAAGTCGGAACACGTTTCCCATCCGGAGTTCCAAAGGCTCCAACGAGCATGGAGACAACGTTGCGGTCATGATGGGAGTCTTCACAGTGGATGGCACATGGTCACCCCGGCAGATAAGCTACTCAAATTTGAGCCCTAAAATCCGCCGATAAGGGGACGCCGTATACGTGCATACATGTACCTCCACGCTAGTATACGGGTGACCTTGCGCCGGACAATGTCAATCTCAATTCCACTGCGACGAGCATGCTCTGTGTGGCCAAAGGCCCTCTCCCTCCACCTCCTCAGTAGGTGTCGGCTCTCATTCGGGAAAGTCTCTATGACTATTATGAACCTCTGAACTTGAGACGCACCCGGAGTGTGTACGTACGTACGTACGTACTTACTTACTTCAACTTCCCTATACGCACTCCCTCTCCAAAAATTTTCCAACCTGTTGGCTCGAGCGGATGCAAGTTTGTGAGTGAGTGAGTGAGTGACTGAGTGACTAACTCTGGCATATTACATCCTCACTGCTGGATCCATGCATACATAACAGTTTTTTTCACCGTCACTACCACCACCACCACCACCACCTCTTCCTTCTTTGAGAAGCGGCTGGAAATTTCATAGGATTACACGGGGAGCTGACTGCAGGAATGATTTTTCCACGTTTTTCCCCTGTTCCACCATCCAGCCCATGCATATTGCAGAGTCAAAGTTAGCTCATAAGAATACCTCTTGTTCTCCCTGTTGTTGTCGCTATTATTGTTGGAGTGTGTGTGTTCGTAGGTGTTTGTGTGTGTGTGTGTGTGTGTGTGTGTGTGTGTGTGTGTGTGTGTGTGTGTGTGTGTGTGTGTGTGTGTAATGTGGAAGTGTCCATGTATGAGCGGGAGGGAAAAAACAAGTGAGGATTTTCCTCTACACTTGTGTAAGTTTTTTCCCAAAGGCACATAGCACTTATAGGCAATACGGAGTGCGGTGATATATATTAAATTCAGTTGGATGGCCAAGGGAATTAAATGGAACATCTGGAAGCAGGTCACGTTCGAGCCGCTTCCGCTCATTAAACTATCTATTTCTCTACACTGCTACATGTACTGCCACTACTACCACTCATCATCATTGCCGTGTGTGGACTGTGAGTGAGACTAATACTGTTGAGGTAAATTGTGAAGAAGGAACTGATACTACAGCTGATACGACTGTAGGATCATTCCCCCGCTTCTCCCACTCGCCCAAGTGTTTTTCAATGTTGATGGTTCAAGTGGTTGTTGCGGCAAAATTATGAAAAGTCCCTCCTTATTATCCGTACACCAAGTTTCATATTCCTCATTGTGAGTGTTGTGTATGTGTGTGAGTGTGTGAGTGTGTGTGTGTGTGTGTGTGTGTGTGTATGTGTGTGTGTGCGAGTAAAAGTTGAAAAAGTATAGCTGTTTTAGCGTACCAATAAATCTAATCTCCCACTTCCCATACAAGCTCTCCACCCGCAATAGACGGTGGAGCTGGCTGACTGAGTGTGTCGGATCCGGACCATACACAGGCACAGACTTCACCTCAACTTTCGGCTACTCACATCCATATCCATGCAAGGATACATTTACACATGTATATACATATATCATTTACAGATGAAAAACAGCTGGAGACATCGGCCTACATGTTTCCTTTGTTTTCACAGGCTCGAAGCTGGCTGACTGACTGACTGACTGAGAGGGAGCCTGCTGTGGGACTCAAGCGGTGGCTCCTCGGAGGAGTGAGTGTCGATGCAGGGCCCACCTTGACGTCATACCCCACCTTAGTCCCGACTAGCACAATTTTGAACCTCACTTTTTTCAGGGTCTAATTATTGCATAAAATTGAAATTTCACTCCTGTGTAGCCACTCACGACGACGACGACGACGACGAAGACGATGGATTCCCTCGGGATAATAGCAATGATAATAATAATAGTAATAATAGTATGGACTCGCGCCGGGTTTAACACCACCATATTGACGACGCCAAAATAGGGACGTCAGGGTGCGGGGGCTACAACGATGATCATCCTCAGGATGTCGATGATGATGATGATGATGATGAAGATGATGAGAGTACAGTAGCGTGTAAACCTTCATTTGGAATTAACTTTTTCACGGATCATGATTATCCGGAGCAGTAGTGGCGGCGGCGGCGACGACGACGACGACGGCAGCTCAAAAAAAAAGTTTCCCAAAATTCACCTCAACATTTGTACGCATTTCACCCGAGCGGACTCGCAGGAGGGATACAAAGGCTCATAATTAAGCTATCTTTTTCATGAATCCCACATATATGTCCATGTTCCTCATTTGAGGGGCCGTAGTGATTTTGTGTGTGTGTTTGTGTGTGTGTGTGTGTGTGTGTGTGTGTGTGTGTGTCTGTGTGTGTGCGTGTATGTGTGTGCGCATGCGGACGGGTGGACAGAGTTTGGTGGAATTTATTAGAATGTGGAAATAATTCCGAGAGGAGCTACCGCGGCTCGGGAATATGGGGGGAAAAAACCCAAGAGGATTCTATATGGGACTTGCGCAGGGAACTCCAAACTCTGTACGCACACTCACACTCGACCCGGCCAAGTGATTCCAATTGAACCGCAAATGATCTCCACTATTTTTTTCAACTCGTCGGCCGCATTATCATGATTATAGCACCAGAGCCTCCCAGCACACACACACACACACAAACACACACACACACGTACAAATACATACACACTTAAACACGCACACAATATGCCCCTCGAGAAAGTGAGAGCGCGGAGTCGTGCGTTAAATCCGCGCCCGCTTATCACCACAATAACTCAACAGCCCGGCTTGGACGAACCATATCAAATAGCCCGTGAGGGCAAAGTGGGTACATGTGGCTACATCATGTGTGTGTTTGTGTGTGTGTGTGTGTGTGTGTGTGTGTGTGTGTGTGTGTGTGTGTGTGTGTGTGTGTGTGTGTGTGTGTGTGTGTGTGTGTGTGTAGACTGTGTATGTGTGTGTGGACTGTCCGGCTGGCGATTCGTCCGTATTTACACGCTCTCTCTCAAGTTCCCCCGCGGGTCCCATGCCATAATAAACTACATGCGTTAATGCTACAACAACTCTCCGACGGACCGGTGCATGATCATCAACAACATCGTCATCATCATCATCATCATCATCACCATCATCTGCTCCTGCTACCCACCTGTTGCATGGCCATCAAATCCTCACACCGTAAAGCTCCACACACTACGTGCATACATACATGCAGGGACCGAACCTGTTCCATAGAATATCCCCATGATCATGCGGGCGGCCCATGGACACTGGACGGCCGCGGCCCGCACGGAAAGAATCGTTCTCACTAGGAATACCTTCAGGTATATAAAGGGAGCCCAGTCAAGGCCCTCCAAGTCCCTCGGAGGAGGATGATGCATCGTGGATCGTTGACAGGAATTAAGCCCACTTTTCCCTCCCTCACTTTTAATAATCCAGACCACTTTAGGGCTCTCTCACCCTCCACGCTCAGCCGCGCCCGGCTCAGTCAGTCACCACCACGCACTCTCATCAGTTAGTCTCACAGTCAGCTCGGATTGGGGAGTTGTTGCTGCTGCTGCCGCTGCCATCATGGGTGGACTTACTGTGGGAATGTGTGAGCCGGTCTGTGGTAACAGTGCATCATGCTCCCCATACGGGATGACAGTCCAATGAAGGAATGGGGGAAATCACGCGGGGTTATTATAGAGGCCGCCGAGAAATTATGACTTGAGTTCGGTCGGTCGGATGGGATTGAATGTGCTGGTGGTGGTGCTAGTGGTGTCGGCGGTATGTAGAGTAAAACTTGCTACAAATGTTAGCAGCAGCTCCCAGCCTGCCTACATAATGCGTACATATATCCGGCGGCCCATAATACACACTATCCCGGTGCGCGGATGACTGACTCTGTGTCTGAGGGGGAAGGGGGCGTGTGTGGTTGGGCCCTCACATAACTTACATACTACTAGTCACATAATCACCCATATAATTACGTTAATAGTGTAATTTCATTCGGATATAATTACCTTGGCGGAGCTTTCATGGGGGTTCCAATAGATTGCTATGGCGTTATGTGCTACTTCGTCAATGCAGCCGACGAGCCCGACGCTGTTCTTCGTATCTGTGGAGAAAGAAAGAGAGAGAGAGATTGGGTGAGTGAGTGAGTGAGTGAGTGTGTATGAGACGACATCAAACAAAAAATGAGAGTGGTGAGGAAAAGGTCTGACGGCGAGTCCTGAAAGCGAGGACATTATTACTAAATAGAGCTCACTTCTCATCATCATTATTATTAATAATTTGGGAGTTGGCAGCTCGTACCCTCCGTAGCGCCATTCGTTTGATGTCCACCGTTGAGTGGATGGGATTGTTGTTTGTGCGCGCTCTGTGGAAAAATCCACTGTGTGGCCTGAACCACACAGTGTGGAGAGTAATTATACGATGCACCCATTAGAATGCACCCAGGGTGCCGTTCAAAACCGTGGAAAAATTGTCCACAACCAGACATGTGGACACACACACACACACGCAAACACACACACACACACACACATGCACAAACACACACGCACAAGCTCACACACACAGCCAGCAGGCAGGCAAACACACACGCACACACGCTGTCCACGCATCATCCAGATCCCCCACCCATAAAAATCTCCTTGGGATTTTGGCGAGGACTTATATAGCTACAAATGAAGGAAATGCTCTCTGACTCTGACTGACTGTGAGCTGATGAGTGAGAGTGAAGAACATGTGCGTTTGCACGTAAAAAAAATTCATCGTCCTAGTAGGACGACGTTGGTGTGGACTACATTGGAGGAAAATGTCATATGCTAATTGGGAAAAAGTTATCTGCATATGCATTTAAATATATTTGTATTGTATATATTATTATATATATTGTATAATTTTAATCTGATTATTTCCACATATGCATATATATATATATATATATATATATGCATATGTGGAAATAATCAGATTACAATTTGGCAAGTGGTGTTTATTGACGTGTGCGAGTTAAATGGGATGGAGCAAGTAAGTGTGTGTATTTGTATGTGTGTGTGTGTGTGTGTATATATATATATATATATATAGATAACTGGGACGGGACTGGCAGAGGCGACGACGACGACGACGACGGTGGTGGTGGTGGGCCACAGTGGCAATGGTTAATCATGTGGTCGGGCGTGCGACCTACGGATGGGTGGAAAAGTGGATGATGATATGCTACAGTCATGCTCCCTTGAATATTAATTACCCCTGTGCTGTGTTTGTGTTTGTGTGTGTGTGTGTGTATGTGTGTGTGAGTGTGTGTGTGTGCGTGTGTGTGGACGCACCTTATCGTCAAACCTCATCGCTCCCCAGTCAGTCACTCATTGGGAGCGGATTTTTATTATTGTTATTATTACTATTATTTAATCATAAACTTGCGTAATTCCATTTAACTTTGTCCACACACTCATGGGTATGCATGCACACACACACACACACAAGCACACACGTCACCTTCATTATGGGAAAAAATTAAAAAAATCCCCAGTTGAAAGTAAACTTTGAGAAAAAGCGCATTAGTAAACGACCGTGGTGATGGTGGTGGCGTCGGTGGTCGTACAGTGGTGATGACTACTACTCGCTTTCGCGACTGCGCAAATACACACTTACTTGTATCAACTCCCAATTAAAATCCTATGGAAATGTGCCATAAAACCGGCCACAATTTATTTCAGGCCACACTCTCGAGATCACGACTCTGATAAGGGGATCGGGATGGACGGACGGACGGATTTCCATATGGAAAAAGTGTTTCCAAAGGAGTGCGCATGTGCACTCGAGAGTTTGTCCGTCATAATATAATTGCCAACTCATTCGCTCTCTCTCGCTCTCAGGGGTCAAACAAATATGAATGTACAATTTGTCTGGATAAAAAAAGTGTATCAGACGCTCATAGGCACAGACGACCGCGTAAACACACACAAACACACACACACACACACATTACACACACACACACAAACACACACACACACACAAACTCACACAAACATACAAACACACACACGCACGCTATAGTCCTATCTAGCTCTGAGGATCATCACTGTATCAATGGGAAAAAACCGTAGGAAATAATGGGGGATTCTTTTTACACATGTGATTTAGTTAGTTAGTAATCACATTGTGCTGGTAGTAGTAGTACTAGTTGTAGCAGTACTATATACGCCGCCTTCGTGATGGATGAACTTGGTTTCCAGAGAGGAGTAGCAAACAATTAATCAAGTTGAGAAGCGATAAAACTTACACACACACACACGCACACACACACACACACACACACGAACATCACCCCATTCACAAGCCCACATGGGTAATGGCGGGGTCATTTGGACGGCGCTACTCCGCATAATTGTAGATTGGAACAACAACAACAATGCTCAGGCAACCACTCTCTCATCATTCCAGTAACTTCATTAAAATTGCAATAAACGTTTCCTCTCTCGCTCATCCCCCCTCTCGTCGTCATTCCATGAGAGTTACCCGAGAGACCAGAGCACGGAGGTGGTGGTGCATCCATTCGGCTTTTATGGCTATACACATGGAAAAACTTTGCTCGAGGAAAAAAAACTATAATAATAATAATACGAGGTGAGAGACTTTAGCCGCATCAAACTCCGTAGGGTTGCCAGAGCACGCTAATAATGGTAATAGTAGTAGTACGTAACGTAGTACAAGTTATCTGTGCGAGGGGGAGGTTTAAGAAATTATCCAGCGTGTTATTATATCCACACACCCCCCACGTGGATCAACCCCTTGTTATTAAGTGGACCGGATTCGGTGACGATTCCGCACATCATCCCTCCACCGTCCACCGTGCATAGCCCCACTCCAGACGCCGTGCCGGACCAATTTGCGGGAAAACACACCGAGTCACAGTCCATACTTACAGCACACTTCCTTTTAGTTGGCCATGCATGCGGCGGACAGGGGTGGAGGGAAACGCATATGGAAGTTGACACTGCCCTGGACCACTTGGCACATACAAACACACACATACACACACACACACATACACACACACACACACACATACACACACACACACACATACACACACACACACACACCACGCTTAAGCCATAGATGGTGACTATTGTCGCACGATGACACGATCATGTGATACGACCCATCCAACTTGTGCAATGGTTGGGGAGGGTGGAAATTGGAAATTCTTACACAATCGCTCCACTCACTTACACCAAGTTGCGCTCTTGGTGAAAGTCAAGCGCTCGTAAAGAAGCTTTGGCAATCTTCCAAGGCCATTACGTATACCTCCCACATACACATGATCCGAGGAGGGACACATAATATCCAAGTTTGGGAACACAGGCATACACACTTACAGCACACATACAAAGTGCAAATGCTTGGCATGGACGAATGATAGTGTGGAGGGGCTAGTGTTAAAAAACTCACAGGTAAAAAAGAGGAGCGGAAATAGGAAGGGAATAGAGAGGTCCCCCACACTTCTCAAATGAATGACAGTCAGCTACTTGCCGTATAGATACCGACGTGGTAAGAGGATGGATGGTGGGGTGAGTTCTCATCGATTTCCCCCTTGCTCTTCCCTGTACTTTTATCCCATGCCACACACGGTCATTCCGGTCTCGCAGCTCAAGCAAAGAAAAAAGTACTCCCTCCGACGACCGATGACTTTCTCTTCCTTTTCTTCCCTCTCGCTCAAATACGGCGGCAACGGCGGAATCCCTGCTAGTACGTTCTGGTACGACAAGAATAAAATTCTCTCTCCCTATCTCTATCTCTCTCTCACTCACTAAAACTCACATCCACTCATAGAGATGAGAAGAAAATGGAACTACTTTCCCCTGTACATACACAGTGGGCCCATTCAAGCATCTCGCCTTATCCCTCACATTCCACCCCGCCCTGGCTTTTACTTTCCATGAATGTAAAATATATTGAAAACCCTTTTAACCTCATTCCGGATGACTACTATGCATAATACGTACTTGGGTATCGTGCATGTGGGGCCAACTATGAAACCGCAACTTGGATATCCCGGAGTAGGAAGCTATAAACTAGTGCCAACTCTATCATCATCGGTGAATGACTCAGTTTTGATTGGCGGTCAGGTTGAAGGGAAGGAACCTACTAGGCACTCTTCTCCCCTTCCCATCAATTCACCGAGTAGACTTATAGCCTGGAAAATCTCTTTCCCTCTCTCTCCTCAGTCGGGCTAACCATGTCAGTAAGTAAATCCGAAAAGATATTACAGCATACATGGACAAATACATGAATGCAGTCAGTTACCCATCACAGCGCCAATTTTTACTGCCATAAACGACCCGCCGTAGGTCACGGGGAAGAAAAGCATTCTTCAGCCAAAGCCCTAAATCAGCATGTTTCCGTCCCACGAATTCCCATCGTCGTCAGTTAGGGATTTACGGCAGAACATGGTAGTGTGAGCTGTATATTCCTTTTATGGATATCTCACACAGATGCCTTCCCCACATATGCGCCCAGATCTCACTCCACATATGTTCAAGGAGATTACATTACGAGGGCCGCTGCCGGCCTCTGCATCAAGCCAAACTTCCTCCCGCCGATTTTCCCACCACGGCCGCCGCCACATTTGCCAAATCCCAATGATGGCCCTCATGAATGGTGCAGGAGAAGAATGTGGATCACAAATGATCACCCCCGGTCCCAGCTTAGTAAATCTAAAAGTGAGGGCAGCATCACTACTAATGATCGTAATGATGGTGGCTCGCGGAAGCCTTGGGGTAAGTGTGACCGTCGGGTAGAGGTCATCATATAACAGAGCCCGACATATCCACCGTCCAAAGCGGACGTCTCATTCCAAATACCAGTCGTCACTCCAGCAAGAGGGCCAACAACTCGTGAGAGAGAGTTGCAAGAGAGCGGAATTTCACATTTGGATGCCAAACAGGTTGTGAAGAGCAGAGTCCATATCGGAACCCTGAGAGCGTTTTGAATACGAGAGGCTTTTGTTTTTTCCCATCATTAACAACTCCGACAGGGTAGGTCCAGCTTGGAGATGCATACATACACATATATAAATATATGTACACACTAAACAATAATCCACTCCCACCTAATGGATCCAGCCGGAGCAAGCAAGTCCGCGGCGGCACCGGTGACCGAAAATAACACGGTTATGAACTCAAGGGAGAGGAAGTAACCTCCCAGAGATTTATGAGCTCGCAATTCCACATACTCGTCGGAGTGGTGAGAGTCAATTATAATGCATTAAATCACTTCACATGAGGTACTGGCATGAAACAGTTGGAGTTTAACCAACCCAGCGGGAACCTGGAACTCTCTAAGCACCAGCGTCCGCTCCATCCGAGAACTAGTACGTGAGCAGTGATACTCCAAGTTGTGTTACTGTGGCCGAACATTGCACCGAGTGTTCACGCTATCAAAGGCACCCTCCAAAACTTTTCTCCCCGCCATTACAAAGGGAGGCCTGGCCGGGGAGTAAACCACGAAGAGTTTGCCCTGTGCCCGCGATTACATTCTCTTCTATGCATTGTCTTCACAGAAGTGCATGTGCTGCCAACTTTGGGAGGGACGAGGTATACACAGCATATCCACAATTCCCATCTTCCGAATTCACCACTCACCGCAACAGGAGCAGTAGTAGCAGTAGCACCAACAGCAACAACAACGAAAACAGCAACCATAACAATAATGCAAGGAGATTGAATTCCAAGCTCAAAGTTTGTGGAGTTTTGGATGAGGAAATCCAGCTAATGTTATACATTTCATGGCACAACGGGTTGACTTACTCATATCGGGTGAGGATTGATTGAAGTCCGGCAAGGCAGGCACCACTTTATTCGCTGCCTGCTGATCCTTCTTGAGATCCTTACTTCCCTTCCCCCCCTTCGCATGTTGGCTAGATCCTGACGAAGACGATGAGGTTCCCCCTCCTGATGAGCCCCCCGAGCCGACCTGAGGGCGTTCCAAGGACGAGCATCGTTTCGGCACTGGCGGCTTGGCGTCAC
>WJFA01001682.1:0-19725 GCA_009870155.1 Pseudobourletiella spinata
TCAAGTTCCCATTACTACTAGACGCTGCACAGAAAATGGTATATATGTGTAGCATCTGTAAACATTCATGTTCCAATCGGAGGAACCACAAATATAATCTCAGGCAGTCAGTGGCTACTACTAAGTCACCCGATGGCAGCCGCCCATTGGACCACCATTCTCACTTTTCTCACGGCTCGTCATCCAATATAGTTTCCAATGGACTTGAGCTAATCAGTAATCCCAAGTTCCGGCTCACATACCCACTCCTTTACAACTACTTTGAGTCCCACCGAATTAGGCTTTATAACAGGGACACAGTTGTTCAATAGGGATCATCCAAGTCTCATCATCATCAGCCAGTGCGGTCAACCAGAGGTCGGTGGTGGCTGACTGTCTTCAATTCTTTCTCTCTCTCTCTCTCTCAGATGTTTTTATAGCCCGACCAGCTACTTACTTTACTCTCTGATATCAGAGAGGGGGGCAAATAGGCTGCTGAGCAAGACATTTCCTTGGCTCGTCCACTACCGGTTGACTCCACTCCGTCACATACATGCAGGCACACATATGGGAGGGCAAGTGTAAGACTCAACAGGGTCAACTCCCGTCAACTACATACACTCTACCCATCGGATGATACGGCGCGTAGGATAGCTAACCAAGGGCAACATAATTAAAATTCACACACACACACACAAACCCAAACACACAAAGAGACGCATACCGGTACCATATACAAAGTCTTAATTTTTCCAATGCACGTCCCATACTTAGACGGACGCAGAACGTTAATCAAATCAAAATTCAAGTTTCCCTAGTAAAGGTCAAATAAATGTTATGATCACAATCACAATCCCATGATCATGATCACCTATTGAAATAAGGGAGATAGGGAGAGGAATCACGGGGAAATTAACCCTGTCATTTAACTAGCATTTCAATGTGCCGGTATTACTGCTCCTCCTGTCGATAGTTTACAACCAGCACCACTTCCACCCCGCTACTACCAGTTGCCACCACAATATAAACTTTTCCAAAGTCAACTTTTTCCCATCTTCTTTTTTTTCCTACCTTGCCTGACAGAAATCCTAAAAATACCTTGACTTTTCCCCCAAAAGGAACCCACAAGAATCTAGAGGGCAAGGTACTTGGTTGTTACCACACTTTCTAATTGGAATCAAGTATATAGTAGTGGTAGTAGTAGAGTGTAGTGTGAGCAAACAACTGCCACACTTTTTCAGTCAAGAGTAAAAAAAACAACAAGGGAGTTGTGAAAATATGCAGGCAGAGGCATCACCTTTCGACGGGGGAAAAATTGAAAAAGATTCACGTCAGCTCATCTCCATAATTCCTGACCTACCTTGCGTCCTCTGAAGGCGTCCTTTATTATGTCTATATATTTTCGGATGAATATAAATTGACTACAAAATCTGGTGGAAACGGGAGCAGCACAGGGTAGAAAAACAAGATCGTTAAGCAATTAAGGAGCCGCTTAGACAGTGATAGGAAGATGCGCCGAGGAAAATCTTCAGGTTCTAAGACGTTCGCACTGGCAACGTCAAAGGTCGTACCACACACACGCACAGATATATACAATTACTGGCAAATTCAGTACCGCACACACACACCCCACAGATGTACACGCATGGACATACACACACTGGCAAATTCACTCTCTCACGCACACACACACATGCACACATCCGCAAACACACAAGGACTAACACATATGTATGCATACAAATCCGCACAAATACATTTATGCGCTCACACAAATCCACATAAGCAAACGTCACATGCGCATATGCGTGATGCAGGTAGGACCCCGCATGAGTTTCCTATGGTAATCAGTTCCATTTTACAAAAATCTTTTTTACATTGCGCCACAAAAAATTTCTCTCCTGCATTTTTCAGTCCCTTATATAGCATACCTTTGAGGAGTGGGACTGGGAGGGAGATTCAGTCCGATTGGAATCTTCTTCGTACCGCCATATCCTTATGGTTTACTTTTAAATACACTACACAACAGTAATACTCTGTGCGCAGACATGCTCATCCACAGAACAATGCATACAGCATACATTGTCAGACCTGATCCACCGACCACGGTCTCAATATATTCACAACAGGTGCGCATAACCTACAATATAAAATGCATACGTAGCATATACATATATATATATATATATGTATATTTATGCCCACAGACTCATCCGCTTTCTCCTTATCCCTTCGCTCCCTCCCGCCTGGCTGGAACTTTCTCATAACATCTCCCCATAAACCCACCACTCACTCCACCGCATGCAGAGGAGCGAGAGCCATGTGTCCGCATGTCCAAACATTTAAAAAGGATTCAAAACTAGACCAATGCACTCTCTAGAGGCCAAGATTCCTGGAACAGCCGCGACGGGTGTCCCGCACGGGTACACACGAACAAAACGACCACAGTCGTACTCGACCACGGCAGACTCATCTCGCCTTTTCCAATAATACAGAATCTCCACTCGCAGCCTCTACATTCAGCTATAACTTCCAAGTTCAATTCACATCAGGATGGGGTCCCAAGCCCTGCTCTCGCATCATAACTATTGTGCTCGAACAGGGACACCAACCAGGAACATAGAGAGCCTGTCAGCCAGCAGTATAGTGACAAAAGGCTCACTCCACCAAACCCATAAAATTACTCCCAAATGAAAATGACAACTATTAAACTGCAGGAGGATCATTAATACTCAGACATAAATTATCCTCCCTTCCAAAAGTGCACATTCGCACACGTTTTTTTACGGCGGACAGGCAGGCAGGACGGGTCAGAACGAGGACGCGATTAGGTATTTCGAAAAGAAACATTTCATAATTATCATTGCATTCTACCTCTCATCTATACGATTCTCCCTCGTACTTTTCACATAAATTCTCTCACTTGGATTTCCCTTCAAGAAGTTGCGAGCTCTGACCGCAGAGCTGTGTTCAAAGGGTGACAACGAGGTGTGACAATCCGCATCCCTGAGTACCCCAATGTTAGCATAGACAGAGCATTTGAGAACCTTTGTTATTCTTGTTGTTGCAATCAAAAACTGCACTCGTCTGACTTCAGATAAACTGATTAAAAAGTCCCACTCAGTCATCATAATTTAAACAGCATATTATCATGGCTATATACAGCTCACTGATGGCCCTGAGCCGTCACCTTCCAATCACCCTCCCTCATGTGGGGTAAACAACTGACTGGACATCCAATAAGAGTTCATAAGACTCAACTTGTTGACAATTATGGAGAGGAGCAAAGTGGAAATTTAATCCTGGAAAAACAGATTCGCTCCACCGGGTCTTATTTTCCCACTCACTAATCTTTTTAACTGATTCAAATAGGGAATCCCATGAGAGGACTTCCCGCCTTTCAAATTCAACTTCAGGTCCCACCAACGAATAAACCCCGCTTTAGGTTCATCCTTACTATAATTATCTGGCTCGGATTGAGCCGCCACATGCCATCACAAAACACCTGGACGCTCATCACCACCTCATCACGCACATGCGGACTCAGCTATTTAAAAATCGTATGTTGCCCGCCGACGCAGTTGAATATGTACTACGGCGGCGTCACGCCTATTGTCATCATTGAAGCCTGGAGCGGCACATGTGCCAATGCATACAAACACACACACACACACACACACACACAACATCAACCGCCCTGACGCCCGATATTGGGATTTACGATAAAAATAAAGAGCTCAGCAGCCAGTGCGGTCCCCAACAAACAGTGATGATCATCACACCATAAAATTCCCGGTATGATCCCCACAGTACAACTCAAGGGATTCCGCTTCATTTCCACTCACTTCCACGAATTCATTACCGCATCTAATAATCCAAGGTAATAACATGGCAACCACCCTGATAAAGTCCCAGAGTGTCCTAATTATTATCCACCTATAAAAAAAAACGTATGATATTGTCACCACCGTTCTCAACAAGTAGTTCACACTAACTGTGTCAATGTCTGTGCATTAGTATGATTATCATTATTATCATTATGCATGCGGAATTACGGCGGGGAGAAAGGGTTAAGGAGAAAATTGGGAGTGAGTGCGAATCATGGCAAATCTTGTGTAATACCGCCGTTCGAGTCCTCACAGTGTTCCCACGGAGCCATATATAAATGGCGACCCCCAACACGTCGGGTTACCTTGACTGCACTTTGGAAAAGAAAACTGTGAGCAGTTCGTACAGTAAGTGCGTGCAGTGTGTACTGAAGATGCAGACACGCTCCTCGGAGTGCGGACTCGTTGAACCCTATCACAGATTTTTTCTCCGAGAAAAAAAATCTCACTCAGAGGAGAACTTCCAACTTCCCTGCCACGCAGTAATAATCCAATGTCATCAGTCATCACAGCTCATCCCACTATTACCACCCGTACAAACTCCCAGGCTGACTTTAATGACAGGAACTGATGAGCGGATTACCCCAAATATACTGAGAGGGAATCAATGGGAACATTTGGAACATGCTCAATGACCTCACGCGGATCAACTAGTTGGTAAATGTACAGGCGGAAACAGTGGAACTACGCTTCTAAATCTATCAGCCTATCAAGGCCCCTTAACACATGTGTTTTCAAAAGTGTTCCGATCCAAACAAAGGACACTTTATCGGGCTACCGGGGATACGATATAGCCGGTATGGCTAACCCTTTGCCAGAGCATGCGTTATGCACAGTTTTAACACTTATACATAAACACGCACACCCACTTGCATCCACACAGAGATACAGGAGAATCCACAAGCATGCACATGCACACGCACATCCACACAAAACCCAGCCATCTCTCCATCTGTGTGCCAGGTCGAACGTGAACAGACCGGATTATACTGCAGAACTTCGACCAATCACAGGACTATAGTGTACTTATTTGAGACGATAGCTAACACAGAATAGCCTAAAGGTCATTTTCCCTATAAATATCGTGTCAATGAGTGACCGACTGTGTGCATAAAAGCCCCGCTCTGTACATCTCGTAACAGGGTCTGACGAGTGTGAGATGGGAAAGAATAGTGTGATGTAGGTTTCAATACTGAAAATACGCTGCACAGCTGGGCCAGACTACGAGCCATGCGTACAGAGGGGATCTTCCATTAAGGGAGTAGGCAAACCGCACGCAGGCTGATGCTGCTACTGTTGCCACTGCTCTAACTCTAAAAGCACTCATTATTCTCGCTCCTGCCACTAGCACTACCGCTATAGAGGCCCGACGTGCTCATATCTGTCACATTGTAATGCCTTGTGGGTGACCTTCGTATTTTTACTGTACTGACCCAAACCATTTACTTCACACTTTTACCCTTGGTTTAAAAGGACTCTTGTCAACCAGCTCCGCATATCCGCTTCGTCCTGCTTGTCTGAGCATTACTGTCATTCCCGTTGTTGTCGTTGTCATCGTCGGCCTGCCTGCTTCCCTTCGTGCGTCATTCCAAAAACTCTCATTTCTCTACACAGTGTAGTCCACTGCATTTAATTTTAACTAATATCACGGCCAGTGGAAACCATGACGTCCATTTCCCTCAATAAACGTCCCTGAATACTAAAGGGCTCCGAATCAGGATCGGTCAAACCTTATAGCTCTCATCATTAATGAGTTTCCCAGTTCTCCCGACTAATTTTGTACTTGGAGCTGGATTCCTCGAGTTGACAATAACGATGGCATTTTGAGATGATTCCAAAACATTTTCAAACCACGTCGTCGTCCCTTCCATCCCATCTGAAGGAACTTTCTGACTGAGCGATTGGATCTTGAACATGACTTTTGAATCTGTACAAGTCCCTCGCGTCCATATTACTATTATTATCATTATTACAAATACTTGAGGTACGAGCAAGGCTGCTGCTCCTGCCTCTCCTCCTCCTCCGTGGGCATCTGTATGGGCGAGAGTATAGCCTTAAGAGTCCAACAACTTAAGGTTACGATGCTACAGAGACTAAAGATTTTTATACAGCTTCCTTTTACCCAAGTTTGGCCTATATTATTCTGGTACGGCTCACTCACGAGTTACTCACAGAGTGAGGTGGAGAAGGTAATAGCTGTAATAGTATGAGTTGTAGTAGTAGTAGTAGTAGTAGTCGTCGTAGTAGTAGTTGTAGTATAGGAGTAAAAGGTAAGTGATGCTGGTTGCAGTACACATAGTGTGATCAAATAATCTGATTTATGGTAACAACCTTCAAAGAGTTGCCTCCAACTCAACACAACCCCTTCACATAAAATGCAAAGGAAACTGGCTCACTTGCTCATGGCTCTCTCTCTCTCACACAAACACACACACACACGTGCATATACATATAAATCCACACGAACAATTTCGCGTCGATCGAAAGTTACACAAACACAAGCACATATGCATACATACATACACATACACACACACATTACCACTCTCTCAGACATGTGCTATTGTAATGTAGTAACTAAATCCTCAAAACCCCCACGACATAACTTTTGGTGGTGTTAGAGAAAAACGTGGAGGGGTTCGTGCTGTTCTGAGTGACTGCTGTACGAGGAATAATTAGGGTAAAATGTCCTCAAATCAATGTCAACTAGTTCTTCAATTATACACACACNTGTTCTGAGTGACTGCTGTACGAGGAATAATTAGGGTAAAATGTCCTCAAATCAATGTCAACTAGTTCTTCAATTATACACACACATTATATTTAAGGGTGTGTGTGCGTGTGTTTGTGTGTGGTCGTCGCCGAGTGCGAAATAACACACTGCCCCCGCAATGTCCAAGAGCACATTGCTGTTGACAATAAGTAACAATGAGAAGTAAAAAGGAAAACAACAGCAACAACAACAACAACAACAGATACAAAAGTTCGCACTTTCAGCCTCATACTGTAGTAGTGCGTAGTGCAAGGTGTTATAAAAGGCAAACATAACTCATTATTGACCAAGTAAGAAGTCGCTTGTTCTCTCCGTCGCTAATTAAATGATACTTTCTATCAGGTTGACAATCCGACTCCCAGTTGGACATGAAAGAGGCTCACCACGCACACGAGCTTCAGAGCTTTAAGACAGACGAATATAAGTCATAGTCGTATTGTTCAATGACACGAGGGATTTACTTAAGTGTTTTAGAAAGGGAATCAGTCACAGGAGTGGGGCAATTTCCTTCCTTGTTCCACACAATTATCTATATATACACACAGATACATGATCATGTGGCATCTTGGTTGATCCTCATCGAAATAAATACTCGTTTCACCAACTTTATAAGGTCGCTCGGGTTTGGCTTACCCAAGTGGCCAGTTAGTAAAGTACCAGTTGGTTTTTCTGCAGTCTTTGTACTAGCTGTGCTACAGGCCCATGAGAAGCCGCAAATGGGAGTAGCTGATTCCCGGGGTCAAGTGTTAAATGGTGAAGATTTGATACAAATCATTTCATCAGACGGTCCGTAATCGCAAGAAATGTATATTGGGATTACATCAGACAGACTAACCTGAGCTGATAACATGTAAAATCAAAAGTCGGGTACTTGAACCTCTCTTGTGATTACAGAAAAAAAATGTGAAAGGATTTTGAACTTTCTTAATCGGGATCAAATGTGCAACTGCACTTTGCTAGTTTTTATAGTTTGATTTAGCTTTGCTTTTTTGTTGTTAGAAATTCACTTTGTTCTTCGTTTGGAACGTTTGGTTGTGTCAGGCTTGGACTGGTCTAATTTCCTCTGTTTTAAAACTGCCGGTAGCGGCAAGTTTGAATAGCGATGAGCTTGAGAGTATACCCATAAAATGTATGATATGGGAAAAGAACCTTTGGAATGTGTCACTGGTGGGATGTGAGGATAGGAGGCTGCTGCCAGCAACCCGGGATTCTGCTCGGCTAAAAGTCATCTTCCTTCCATTTCAATGTTTCTCCGTTTGGTTGCACTGCTGACTCTCAACCTCACTTCAAAACTCACTCCCTTCAATTTCCATCCACGTGTCTGCGTCTGTTCGCCGGCACGCCTACGACAATCTAGTACTCATGTAATGCACACCGGTTGCAAGACCCAAATAAGTCTATTTTATCAGGGCACAACGGATTCCTCTGGCAAAATATCGTCATCGTCTACATCATTCAACTTGGAAGGCTACGATTTGACTACATTTTGAGGCGAGTTTCCGTCAAAATAAGACGTTGAAGAAGACGAAGAATTCTAAATGCATGTGAAATTGATGTAAAAGTTTTATCGAAAATGCAGAGACGGATCTTGGAGGAGGAAATAATTCCTCATCCACTGACCTTGTCAACAACCCTGCACTTTCCCAGGATTTACGTCAATTCCTATACTCATGAAATGGGTGGAAGAAGAATATACTTATTCAACCTGTTCTTCTTCATCTTCTTCTTCTCCTTCGTCTTGTACAGAAAGAGCGGACTTTACGCATGATTCACGAGTATTAGTTACAAATCGTTTGGTCAGCCGGCTTAAATCCTATAAAGTAAAGATGGCTCATGCATCTATACAGTAAAGACGGCTTGGAGGAACATGCAAAAATCTCCTAGCTAAACTGAACAATGGAGATTAAAAGACTGAAGATTTCCTCACTCTCTAGTAGCAGAGATGAGAACCACCGAACAAGTTGTTTATCTTGTCTCCATCGGCAAATCATTGTTGCACTATACACACATATTTCTCACCTCACACATTTCCACATACTCAGCCATACGCACACATGCCTACAAACACAATACACATACGAGGACAGTACAGATACACAGACTTACGCGTAATCAAGTACATATACACCTTCGCACACACATCCAGAACACAGATACATACTCATATGCAGATGCACATACGCACACACACACACATATCCACAGACATATAAAGTCCTTCAAACTTTTACTTGGCCAATTGTTGGAATCGCTATTTTTTTTCCGTCCCGAACAACTCATGATAGTTGTAGCAGTAGTAGTAGTAGTAGTCATCGTCGTCGTAATTCATTTCTACTCGCTTTGTTTTCATTCCATCCAACTCTAAATGCTCTCCTCTACTACCTGCTACAGTTCACCTTTTAGGGGAGTAAAAATAGTCTAAAAGGTACCTCTCTTCCATGTCCCTTCTTGTCAATTCTTCAGGTCTCTTCTATACGTGAAGCAGCCGAGAATCGAGTCGAAGTTGACTGGGATCGTATAGTATGCAGGACGGACAATGAGATTTGATTAGTCAAATCCTACACACTACTACGTCCCCCCCTTGTTAGACTAACAACCCACCAACATATGAGTTATTGGGAACAAGTCTTATTCGCTTCATTGGACTCTCAATGACTTGATCAAAGGAAATTCATACTCTGAGTCAGTCAGCCTCCTTCAACCCAGTCAGTACAGTACCCAGTCCCGTAGGGAGCCGGGAATGAAAAGACGTCATGATAGAAACTGGAAGTTGCGAAACATACAAAATGGGATTCTCATTTCATTTCAACAGCAGCCCTAACCGGCCGCCTCCTTCCGTCTCATTTCCATTGGAAAGGGACAGCTGGACCGTAACTGATGCCGTCACACATACATGTACAGGAACCAGGAGTCTCCCATAACAGTTGAAAACAAATGTGTACGCGCTCGGTCCACATTACGTCTGCCTACACTGGGACCAACTTTATAAAGAGCCAGCGTACGTGGGCTTTGATCAAGGAAGCTCGTCTTGATCCCCGTATCTTACCCAGGGCTCACTACATGTATGAGGCTGACCTCCAAAGGGTCCCTCTTCCACGTTCGTTTTCTTCCCCTTTTGTGCTCTATTGCCTTCAGGAGGCAGCCAGAACGATGGGCAGACCCGGCATTGCACTGGTGGACATATCACCGGCGCAGTGTGTACGCACATCCACCTTTAATTTTTAAAAGCACGGCACGGCACAGCAAAAAAATATATACACTCTCAGAATATGAATGGAGAATATAATTGAGGGCTCTTGCCATGTCCTGTGTTAGCAGACCTATCGTTCCTATGCATTTTCCCATGTGTCAGCATAAAAGAAGGGTTCATTGAGCAGGGTAAGGAAGAGACTCCGGAGGGTACCTCCACTAAACCTTGTATAACCCACGACAGGACCGACCGGGCTACGAGCAACCGAGTTTAAGGAGAGCAGATGAATTTCTTACTCGCACACACACGCTGGATACATAAATTTCTCCCTCCAAAAGCCGCCGTAGACACCTTGTCACAGAAAAAAAGCGAGGAGAAGGAACTGAAAATCAAAAAGGGAAATGCATAATGGCACACAAAAGGCGATCCGTTCAGAATATTTTCCTACACACTGGCCAAAGTGTTGTATTATTGGAGATAAATCACGCTCTCAGATTTTCTCATGATCTCAAGGGAAAAATCTGCAGTCTATATATACGTATATTCTTCAGAAATTTTTAACAAATAAAATATATCTATCTATAATGCAAAAAAAGTGTTGGGAACTTCCAAACTTCTCGTATATGCATCCACCAATTTGTTCACTGCATCAAGAAGAAGAAGAAGAAGATGATGAAGAAATTCATCGGGAAACTTGTCAGGGAACGTGTGTTCATCGTCTTCGTTGTCGTCCTGGTCATCGTCGTTGCAGTCAGCATCGTCACCACAACCAGAACTACCAGCAGCACCAACCACCACCAACAAAACCATGCCCATTGGAATGGACAGAAAGGAGACAATTATTTTTTTGGCGAACACAACAACTGAGGGAGAGGCACAGAAGAGAACGAGGAATCTTCATAAACACAAACACATATTATAACCATGATAATGAGATCGTCGCTGCTCTTTTTCTATATATTCCTCATTATATTTTTCTTATCACGTAAGTAGGAGACTAGGAGAGTTGTATACTAATATTTTTTAAAATGACAAATCGAGCCGATATGATGATGATTATCATTGCTCCGCAGGATCCTGATCATCATTCGATGCAGAAATAAAAGGATTTGAATGGATCGTATTCGTATTCTGTATTGAAAACTTTTCAACTTTCCTTCTGCATCTACTGCATCAATTTCCGACGAGGTATCGCTTTTTTCGATCCCGTCTAGTACAGATTCGTGAAGAATTTTATTTCGTTTAATCCTAAAGGCAAAATGTATAAGGACGTGATATGAATAAAAGTATACAGGATATGGGAGTTCACAAAACAGCTGTGGTCATTCAAGGATAGGAGTATTACAGTAGTATGGGATAGTAGTATTAGCAGACAGAAGGAGATGTCAAGGAAAAAACTTGGCGGAACGGAGTGTTGGAGAGAGACAGATATTATTAGATACAATGAAAAGCGGCAGAAGCACGAAACACTAAATTCAAGTTAAAGTTCCCTCATATTTTTCCCCGTTGTTGAAAGTGTGCTCTCAATGATGCTGATGATGATGATGGTGGTGGTGCGGTGATGTTGGTGATGATGATGATGATGAAGAAGACAAAATTTATTCTCCAGAAACTTTCCAGCTGAGTCTGCATCATATCTCGGGTAACTGATGATGAACATTCTCACATTTCAAAACAACAAAACCAAACACTCATCACGCATGGATGAGGATTTTTCCCTATGAGGGATGGCAACACACGAACGAACGAACGTAGGATTGAGCAAGAGGAAAAACCTCTACAAAGGAAGGATCATTTGCAAATCAACTTTATTATTATTTTTTTTCAAAATTTCCAAACTCCAACTCCCGTCGCACTTTTAAACTCCTTTCCAAAGGGTCACTCACTGGATCACAAACACACTCTTTTTTGAATTCTCTGCCTTGAAAGATGCGGTGGATGAAATTTGAATTCGAGAACTCATTGAGAGAGAGAGAGAGAGGAAGGAGAGAACGTACGAAAGAGCCATACACACGGCTCTCATATTATACACTCTCTTACACATTCATCATATGATTTTTTGAAGACGCGAGAGAGAAATTGATTATTTTTCAACCGTTTGGGATAGAATTTCGGGGGAAAAAATTATTTTACCTGCCGTTGAAGACAATCCTCTATCGCCCTGAGAGCCGAATCCGTCAATTTCACAAAAATCACTAATTTTTTTGCACTTGAATTTCCCTGTGACGACAAACCATACTTTACACCCTCCACCAGCGCCATTTCTACCTAGAAATCTTCTGTCTCACTGCGATCACAGCAAAATCGTCCGCCTCACCACCCAACCCACACCAACTCACGGCACTTGGCTCGCTCGCTCACTCACTGCCTTCCAATGTGTGTGTATGCCTTCACAAAACCTCTCCGTCTCTCTCTTCTGGTGAGTGAGTGAGTGAGTGAGGGCTACACGTAATGCCATAGTATAATATTCACTATATAGTTTAACCAAAAAGTGTGCGGATTGTCTCTATGCAGGTGCCCACAGTAAGTGAGTGTGTATGAGTGTGTGCCTGTGTGTCTGTATAACTGTGTACATTTGTCTGTGTGTGTGTGTGTGTTTGTGATCGAATATGTGTGCTTGTACAAGTGTGTGCCTGCATATATGTATGTGTGTGTGGCTGTGCATGTGTAACTGTGTGTGCGCCTGCCTGTGTAACTGTCTATGTGTGTGCGTGTGTGTGTGTGTGTGTGTGTGTGTGTGTGACTATGGGTACCACTGCTACGTTCAGTTAGATTGCAACGTAAATGATGTTTATATGTAGTTACAACTCAATGATACAAATACATACTGCCCCTTCACTTTTACCCCAAAACTTGTGCATTCCACAACCTTTTTCATTGGCTCTTTAAGGCTATAGCATATTATTATTATTATTATTAGTATTACCAACTTCCAAAATCACTTTCAACGTTTTGCCGAATGGCTGTGCATATATGTATAATATAGAGGCCGGAGAGTAATTATTACAAAGAAGTCTGTATGGAGTGGAGCTTTAAATCATTATCACTCCATCATATCTCGTGCGCTGGTCTCACGGCAGAGTACAGAAAGAACGGAAACCCGACAACTGGTACCCGCTAAGGTTCCCTATAGCGTTAGCTCATACTGAAATAAATGTGACGGAACGGCGGGCGCGAATGCACCCGTGTGCAGAAGCACTTTACTTCATCCTCTCCAGTTTTCCTCCCTCCCGTTTAGGGTCAAGTCGTCATTCTCCTGCTAATGAGTAATGATGCCACTTTTCCATACATGCATAATTAACATACAATAATCAGTGGGTTTAGACGACTATTAATAGTTTCCAACCGCAACTTCCCTGTAGAGAATTACAAATTTCAACCAACTTCCGCTTCCCTCTTCGCAAATACTAAAGTCAATATGAGAACAGCGCGACTGATGCTGTAGGATGAGTGCGACTGTGAGTTGACATGTAAAGCCATTACTGAGTGCAACTACAGACGCTATTGGATACTAAGATCTATGGAAGCAATGGATCCAATCATGGCTTCATTGAAAAGGTCAGAAAAAGAGCTTTCATTTCAATGGTTGGTAGTGGCAACAGGGGCTAGAATCACAAGATGTCATGGAGCTTTGAATTTCTCGGGGGGACGGTGGGAAATCCTGACGATTGGATACGGGGAAATAAAGAATTCTTGGAAATCTTACTATACTACACTACCTGATGCCTGGTTCTGGGAAGCGGAAAATAAATAACTTTTTTTTCAATAAGACACTCCACTAATTGAGGGCATTGGTTGGCACACGCTGTACAGTCGTTCCAGTTTAAAGCCACACAAGAATGACGTAATGGAAAATGTCCTTTTTGTTGAGTGATAATTGGGGAATGGGGTTGTAGATACTTATATATATACGTACGTCGACAGAAGGAGAGGCCTTGAAAGGTGCAAAAGCTTTCGTGCGCTAACCAGAGGGCCTGACAATAATGCCTCTGACAATAGCTACCGTCTCTCCTTTCCCCCAGCTCGTGCCACCTCTGAGGAACTTGAGTTAGTTAACTCAATTTCTTGGCCTCATATTATTGTAGCTTTTCCCATCGTTGTTAAGGTTGGCTCTATTGCAGGCATTGTGCACACCATGTTTGCCTGCAAAACCTTTTTCAAATTTCAATATGCATTCTTATGATTGCGGGGGCGTTTTAATCGGTGTGGGTGTATATAAAACTCGGCTTCGGTAACGGCAGACGGCAGGCGTACGAGAAATGGATTTTGTGCGTCAGTGAGAATTCTCAAGGATTTGTGTGGGCTGGAGAAACGGGGGGATTCGGTGTGATGAAAAATCCGGCTGCTGGAGAGACTTGTGGGTGGTCTTATGCAGTGGAGGGTGTAGGCGGGCATGGTCGGTTATCATTGCTGCAGGTCACACAGTTGCATTAAGCTGGTAGAATCCTGCTAACACATTTCCCTAAAGCCGCACAGTTGACATTTAAACATAATTTCCATCTTGTGAACGAGCGGGAGAACATTTTCAACAATTTTCAATTCATTTTTACTAAATGAACCTCATCCACATTTTATTCCGCATGAGATAAGTAATTAAATGCCGGCGATTTTCCCAATTTTTCGTCCTTTCTTTTGTCTGAGTAAAAGATCGGTTCTCCCCAACCGAACTTGGACGCGTGTATTCTGATGGAGGTCACGGTTAATGGCTAACGAGGAAAACTTT
The DNA here is from genome assembly GCA_009870155.1 of Pseudobourletiella spinata. Lineage (NCBI taxonomy): Eukaryota > Metazoa > Arthropoda > Collembola > Symphypleona > Bourletiellidae > Pseudobourletiella > Pseudobourletiella spinata. The sequence goes on from WJFA01001682.1 coordinate 14,553, forward strand.
TCACATGCCAATGGCGCACAGCGCCGACACCCTATAGAGCGCAGAGCTTATCCATAAAGATTACCTCTTGCAAAGCAGTGGGTGCGGAAACTCAGGGTTGACCCTTCTGGAGGGTCACAAAGTCTGAGGTCAAATTATGCAAAGGGGGGATACGTGCAAGCTGAAAAATCCCATGTTAAATCCCATAAGGATTTTCCAGTTTTGGATTTCGAATGACTTCTGATTAATCCATATCGTGCCCAATGGGGCCAAAATCTATCATCACAATTTTTGCCTCAGAACGCCGTGAAATTTTCAGCAAGTGTGAAACATATGGTTGGTTCATCATGCAATGTGATAATTCTTGAATAAAACAACAGGGGTGAGATTTTGGCGGCATTTTTCAAAAATCAATCGAAATTGAAAACGGCGATTTTTTTATGGGATTTAACGTGGGAATTTTCAGTTTGCGCGTATCATCGTACCCCCTTTGCATAGTTTGACCCCAAAACTTTGTGACCCTTTTTGGGTCAAACCTGAGTTACCGCACCCACTGCTTTGCAAGAGGTAATCTTTACGGATTAACTCTGTGCTCTATAGGGTGTCGGCGCTGTGCGCCATTGGCATGTGAAAAGTGTCCCTTGTAAGCGTGGGGCGGGGGTGCTACCATGCCTAGACTTCACCTTTCCGGATTTCCCTAGATTTTTCCGAGGATGGCAGCAAACGAAGCGGGTACGAAGCCCTATTATGCACTGTATGCTTCGAGATACATAGTGGAGTTGCTGATTGCTCATGAAGCTAACGGGAAAATGCTCTAAGAAACTATTCGTGCCTATTCGTGCGACGACCGCCTTAGAGGTCGTTAGTTTTCCGAAATCAGAATCCACCTGCATATTTTGCCCATAGTCCATAAAAACCGGGAGTCAATCATCATGACTGATAATATGGCAACTATGCCTTATCTCATTTCGAGGAACCTCTGACACATCCGGTAGGAATGGAGATGTTGATGATGATGCATACGGTTGAATGCCCGCTGGCTCTAATTAGAATTCCCGTTCTCCCATATACTCCCACTGGTGTGAGGCTACTGAACAAGTCGTCGTCTCTCTATGTCACCTGATACATTTGCATTCTACATACATGGGACACATCGAACTTGTGCCGTGACACGCTGGAGCTGCATGCGGCACGGATCAAAGCAAGTTCTTCGTGGTATTAGAACTGCTGCGGTCTACTGTGGAACCTGACACAAAAGTTATCATGCTCATGATGGAAGCCTTGACGAGGAAAACGATACCGTTGTTGTGATATCATTCGTCTGTACTTTCATGGTGTAGCAATTTGCAGCACAGGGCTCACTTAACGAACGAGAGAGGAAAATGACCGGTTCAGGGTGACATGAAACCGTGCGGATCCGAAGTTGTTCCATGAAAACTGCCTGCAAGAGACAATCAAGGACTCATGGCTAGACGACGATAAATTGATTTTCACTGCAGACGCTGTTACCCTCCGTGCTTTAATTGCTACTTTGAGCAAGCTGTTACTATCTGGAGGCGGAGGCTTGAGTTGGAACAGGTGAGGTGAGTGAGTACTTACACACGGCTGATATCGTGGCAGTACGAAGAAGTGTTTCCAGAATTTAATTGCTTCTTGAGGTAGGGTTCTAGCACGGGAATTGTCAAATGCATAGCGAGGAACAATTTCACTTTTGTCCAATATTAGCCACAAAAATATTTATGCACTTCTGGCTTTCCCCCTTTGATTCGTAGTGTTCCGCAATAATTCAATTAATTACATGACCCAGGGAGAAAAACTAGTTTTCATGACTGAATTTTGTGGGGAGGAGGGTTAAAACATTCTCTGACACCCGTGTTCGATACTGCCCCTTCACATGCAACTCTTTCATTAACGTTGCGTCATCCCGATGGGTAAATAGCGTGATTCGGACCCAAGGACTGACCGACTCCGTTCTTCATCAGTGAAACTGGATATGAGGAAACACTTGGGATCAACAAGTTTGTGTCTCTCAAGTCACAAAATTTGTACTTCACAACAGCAGCAGCCATGTACAGAGTAATGAGAGAAAATTATGCCCCACTTTAAAAATTATGCGACCATGATAGTGGGGAGAAGCCACTTCTTCGTATCCGATAAGACTTTGAGGTAATACACGATACGGACACAATGGGCTCACTTAAGTGAATGGACTACAGATTTCTGGGCTAATAGATTCAAGACTTAATGTTCAGTTCAATTCAAATTCAATGGCAGATGGTGGTGGATCGCTTATAATGCCGACCTCGTCATCACAACAGAAAGAATATTAAGAATAAGTGTGACTCCATTTGGATTTTATTGGAGAGGAGGAGTGAGATGTGGCTCATAACACTGATTCCCTCGTTTGAACTAGATTTGTATCACCCAAACCCATGGAAACATTTCAAACTATATACGTCCGGAATAGCAAGACCTTCACGAAAGACTAGCAGGAAAATTCGGAAGAAAAATATCAACAGCAGTTGATCAAAATCAAAGTTGGATTCGCGTAGTAGTCGAGCTATACGCATGGGATCCGCGGTGGCTGCCTGATAGTGTTACTTTGAGAGCAGCATAGGACAGCAGACGGTAGTCCAAAGACATTCAGGCCGTCATGAGAGCCTTGATTTCTTCCACCATCTTATTAAGAAAGTTTCTCTTGTCGGATTGCGTGCTGACAGTAGCGGCGGACTCGTCTTCATTCAGTCTAAAATCCCACCTCCGCTCCAACTGCTTCAAGATAAGTGCCTTGTGTAAGCCCAGCTTTGAACACCGCACTACTTGGACCCAATCCATGTTCTGCTCAAAATTCCAAAGGATCTGCGATTAAATTTCACAATGAGCAGCATAATTAACACCTGGCTCCATCGGTCACGCTTCCGTCTTGACATCAAGCATGAATGAGATGCATTTTCTGATAGATAAGCGCAGTACAGTCTTACCTCGTCAAAGATCCGGTACTTGTTTACGTAGTGGAAGTTGTGTATGACGTTCTCCGGCTTCACGTACGTGCAGATGCGGGGAGCTATCTTTATGAGATTAAGATTTATTTTGGCACCATAGGACGAACCAGGGAGCATCTTCCCGTCGGAGGTCTCACTGGCTGGAGCTGATGCTGAGTTTCCGGTCGTTTTGGAAGCTATGCTGTGCTCGTGTCCCTGGGGTTGAGATGACTTGTTTGGAACTGAGTTCGGAAGACTGCTGGAGGTGGAGGCGATATTGCTGTGATTCTTTGTGTTATTCTGAGGTTGAGTGGAACGAGCTCCCGAGTTTGTATCTCCAGCTACGACTTTCTGCAATAAATCTGCATGGGTAACAATAAACCAGTACATAACTCTGAGAGCCAGCTGACCCTCTGTCTCTTGCAACAAGGCGTCCGCCTTCAATTGAGCTAGATCCCATTCCATGGCGTAGTCTTTGAGAAACTCTGGAGGCTCAAAAGAATTCTCTTTGTCTCTCCTCTGCGTCTGCAATTGTTTCATCCTTTAGAACGGATTCAAAAAATACATAATGTAAAAATACATTGAATATAACGAAATCATGAAATGAATGGAATTGGAGTGATTAACTAATTCCGTCACTTACATTGACTCGATCTGTGTAACCAAACGATGAACAGCTTGATCAAACGAAGGGTCATCCAAATGACACAGCCGTTCGGCAACAGAAAGCAAAACAGGTTCCAAAATATCAATTGATTCCTTCTTCGGGATACTGCCTGCTGACACTCTTTGAACCACCGCCGGAGACGTTCCCCCCGCATCCTGCGGCCCACGGCTGACAACTGGTGGAGGGACGGGGGGAATGTAAGCAATTTTGGGGCCCAAGTTGAGCAACATATACAGTGCCGTCACGAGGAAATGGACAGGGACATTATTTCTTACAGGGTGGTACCACGGCGGGATCATGTCATCCATTTCTTCACAGATAAGAAAAAATCCTCGGGGGATGACGGACAGCATTTCCGTCAGTCCATTTAGCAATTCAATCACTAATTGAGTGAAAGTTTCTTCCGTCTGAGCCAAGGAGCTGGTCATACCCATAACAGTTAGACACAATGATTGGACGCAGGACTTGAGAATTGGAAGTAAGAGATCAATCAAACTTTGGAACCACACCGGCCGACTCCTACTGCTCCACATTTGAGTTCTGTCCATCACACTCCAGTCCACAATCCTTAGTAGGACTGGACGATACACGTTCACAAACGTTCCTCTCGGCATTGCATGAGCAACGATGTACAACGTACACGCAGAGGCGTAGTGGTTCGGTAATGATTTTGCAAGCGAGTGACATTCCTGTGACAGACACGACGCATTCCCGCAGCGTTTGAATGCTTTCCCTTCCAAAATGAAGTCACTGACCGGAGCCACGACCGTTGGGAAAAGATTTAGGATGAATGAGGCTATCTTCCCGTCCTGCATGCTCAGAACCTAACACAGGGGAGACATATTATATGCATAGAAGCAATTTTCGTATTGTAACTTTGCAGCCATAAAAAGTCTAAATTACCCGGTACACGAGAGGCCACTTGACGTCAGGTTGAGAGTTCACAAGCTTGATGGTGTACAATAGTTCTAAGTCATCGTAGGGGAGCGAGGCGGGGTAAAACTTTGGGCTCAAGTGCCTTGTGGCCTCCATCCATACTGGAATAGAGAGTTTGGAAGGATCCAGAAACTTTTTTTCCATCAGTGCACAGGATGAAAGCCCACGACGAAATGACTGCGTGTTGAAAAGGCAAAACTAGATCATTTATTCATATTTTGGTTGTCCAGTAGGCCATTATTCCTTATATAGGTTTATACCTTGTACAAAATTTCCAGTGGGCATCCGACCAGAACCAAGGAAGCAGCCAGTGATTCGCATTTTAAATGAATAGAGGTGATAGATTTTGACACCGTGGGTTCCGCCTCGCCACAAAATAAGGATAAATCAGAGGATATGAAAAATAAAAGTTCTTCCGCCGTTGCAAGAATATTCATCATATCACATACAAAATGTGGAATCGAAGGTTCGGACGGCTTCATCTGGAACAGAAATTTTTCCACTTGATTCTCGTCTAGAATTGTCAGATTTTGCACGGTCTGATGGTTCTATTACATACCTTCGTATACCTAGAAACTAGGACTCCAAGCGAATCGCTCACAATAATGCC
>WJFA01001683.1:0-19723 GCA_009870155.1 Pseudobourletiella spinata
CAGCACACGCATCCACAGCCTGCAGAGAGAAGTTTACACGTTCTAATCGCAGGTCTATTAAATGTGGCATCTGTCAGGTTTATTTCATATGAAAACGACATGGTTTGTGCATTATGGTGACGGATTTTCGAATATTTCCCAAAATAAAACTGTATCATGGAGTAATTGAGATCCCACAATGTAGTTCCGGTGACCGTGCATTCTGGCGGGAAATATGAAATTTTTTATGCTGCGACGGGGAAAACGCATAACTCACGAATGCCTCAACCAATTTGAGTCAAGTTTGTTTTAAAAGATGCAGAATTAAATTCTCTAGGGTCTTTAAACAGGGTTTTGCAAAACATTTCTTGGTTTTCTCAAAATTCCAAACCAAAGATTGGAAAATTTCTAATTGAAATCCAAATTAATTCAGAATTTCCAAATTATTTAACTTCCTTTCAAAATTTTGACATATGAATGTCAGTTATGCCAAAAACCTTGTAGAAGGTCCTAGAGTATTTAATTCTCTATCTTTTGAAACCAACATGACTCAAATCGGTCCACGGGTCAGTGAGTAATCCACTATTCGCCGCGGTACTATAAATGACACCTGACGGGAGAATAGACGAGAGAAGCTGGTGAATTTTTACCCATTTGAGCCTTAATTTGGGTGAGATAAATCTTGGTTGAGTATCAACTTGGTTCAGATCAAACTTGGTTGAGTAGCACCCTGGTCGAGATCTAATCTGGGTGAGTGGCGACTTGGTCGAGATCTAATCTGGATGAGTGGCGACTTGGTCGAGTTCTGGCCTGGTTGTGTAGCAACTTGGTTCAGATGTTACCTGGGTGAGTAGCAAATTGGTTTAGATCTGGCCTGGTTGAGTAGTAGTAGACTTGGTTCAGTTCAAACTTTGTTAGGTTGAGACATGGTTAATTGGGATGCCAGAGGTCCTGATTTGAGCCCCTCGTACCTGATTTAAAATCCTCAGTCCTTATGGGATCAGGACTGTCCTGATTTAGAAAAATGAGCCCTGATATGATCAGGATTGTCCTGATTTCACATGGAAAAAGTTTGCGACAGTAATACATCATTTTATTCTCTAACTGGTCCAATGCCGCATAATTTTAGCTTCCAGAAACTGCATCCAAAAATATTCGCACCATCGCAACCCTGTTTTCGTGTAGAATTGCCGCAACCTGTGCAACATATGCATGGAAAGAATAGGACTTAACAAGAGGGGCTTAATATGGTGGACTGTAAGGAAGCATTCTTATCTCACCGTCAGTTTCATACCTACCGTCACACCGGGCGGGGGGGGGGGGGGGGGGGGGGGGGGGGCGGGGCGGGGGCCGGCTCAGTGCCGGCCTGAGTCAGGACGGGGTGGATCCCGGCCTGGACANCAGTACTCTACATTTCCAATTTTCACTAATTTGTAATCATAAAACAAGCGACCGGCTCTTGGGTCCTTCCTTAATACACTCCGTGCTGGAGACTAATGTAATCTGGATTCAATAGTAGTTGGATGCTTCCTTAGCTGACAGAGGAGAAAATGAACTTTATTTGAATTATTCATGCTCCAAGCGTACACTGAGTACGAGGTTGGTCATCAGTTACCACATGGATACACTGAATAGAGATAAGATGGGCGGCTGCGGCTAAACAAAGACGATCCGAGGTACCGCGGAAGACTCCTCTGCCGAAAGCTCAGGTGATGGAATAATATTGGAACAACATGGATAGAATACAAAGGGACACAGAGGATTGTCCGCGACAAGGATTAGGGCTAACTTGAGCAGTCGGGGTAGGGTGCTGTTAGTGCCTTAATTCCAAAAATGTGCTCACAACGCATTGCGGCGAACACCAGACACAAAGGGCTCGCACAAAGACATGTCTACGGTTGATTCGAATTTGGAAACACTGGCGGATAGACAGGCTAGGTGAGATGCGCCAAATGATCGAGTCCGTTGCGGACTGCGTCTTGAGACGCATACTTTGCGTTTATTTCTGATTACACGTAAAACCTACATATTCATGCTCCTCTACTATTTTTGATTCTGTGGTGTACTACTGTAAATTTTTTTGATCTACTGATGTATAATTTCATGTTCTACAGGGTGTCCCAAAATGATATGTCACATTTGGTTTTCCTCTGGTGCCCGAACGCCTCAAGTTAGGAAAATTATTGTGGTCGCAATCGAACACTGAGACTTTGAGTGTTTGTTCGATTCATTCAAATCCGATAGCTGGTTCCGAATTTACAGCACGTGGTAAAAACCACCAGCTATTTTTACATTATCGTAAACGATGAACTTTCTTGCTTATAACTCCTACACCGTATGGCGCAGAGACACATGCAATAGCGCATTTGATGGTTCGTTTGCTTCCGCGTGGATCTGCCAACCCAACCTCCAGTGGGGCTTGCCTCTAGAGCACGGAAATAGGGAATAACATTTCTTTTGGGATTTTCCACAAGGATTTTAATGCGCCCAAGGGTTACTTTGAATCCCCCATTGAATGCTTTTAAAAAATGCCACTTCGAACAAAATCACGAAAAATCCTCACAGGCCACTGGATGACCTTTTATAAATTATAGTTCTGACGAATAAGATTGTACGCCTGTTTTGAAAATTTCAACTTTTGGCAAACAATTTCGAGATCTAATTTTTTGAAAAGATTTTTTTCACGGGCAGAGTGAAAATTTCATTTTTCCAACCAGCATTTTTCAACAAAAGGCAATATTTTCCAACAAAAATTTAATTTCGCCATCACTTTCCAACAATTTTACAAGCAAGTGCAGATGCTTTTTCCTATTGATTACACTAGCCCCTAAGTAAAATCTAAAATTTTAACCTAGACCTAACCGTCAGGTCTGAGTGAGGAGAGGAAAGAGGCTGTCGCTGTGATGTACCGGCTGCGTGGCTGTGTCCATCGGGCCGCAGAGTATGTAGAAGCATGTAAGAGAGTAGTTATGGGATGAGGAGCTTGGAAGGGACCATGGAAGTCACCTGCGGCACCTACCCAGCGAAGGGAAAATCTTAAGAGTAAACAGATGTGGGAAGGATTTGAATCATGTCAAAAGTTTGAAAAAATATTTCCATGTTTACACGAGAGGCAAAACCCACGCGATGGACAAGACAACGGGTAAGTTAAATTTTAAAGTTTTTAAAAATAGAGTTTAAATTATGGGTGAATTTGACTTGGAGTGTAAACCTAGTGTGGTTCTGGTGCTACTTGCAGACTTGAATACGTTTCTTAACACGAGCCCGTCTAACCTGGATCAGTTCGAACAATTTCTAATTCAAGAGGGACTTAAGCACCAATTAGAATTCATTTGGGCCGTGCAAGGGCTCAAAAGTGAATCTCTACATTTAGGTCAAATCATCCGAACTATTTACAAGCATTATTTTGACGTGATTCGCATAAGTGACGATGTGAAAACAAGTGTAAAAAGTAAAATTAGTGGAAGAGACTACTCTTTGGACATATTTGACCAAGCAGTGGATGAAGTTTGGGAATTTCTAGACTCGGTCGTGTATAAAGAATTTTTAAAACATGTGCAGTCGTCGGAAGTTGACAGTAGTAGTGCTAGTAGTAGTTTACCCGGAGCTTTCGCTACCCCTGCCCCCACGCAAACCTCATCGGATCCGGTACCGATACCCTCGGACCGTGGGCCCAATGTACCCGCACATTCGTCGCCGCCGTCATTGCAATACCAGCCTTGTTCGTCCACCTCCGTCCCGAAAATTCCTTTGACCAGTTTAGAACCTCTCATTGAGGGTCAAGAGCTTCGAAATCAGGGATGCAGTAGTAATGTTGTTGGGTTGACCAGAAAGGCCCTCCTTTCGACTCAGAAAAGTCGAAGTGCTGACCAAATGCCTCATAGGTGAGTGTTGTGGGGAAGTCAATCTACGGCGGGTACTTTGCTTTGATGTGATCGTATCAAGTTTTTTGCTGTGTGGTCATTGATTTTATTGATCAGTTTTAACGATCTTCACACACGTGCTTCTATTAAAATTTACTCAAATTTTTTGTAGATTTTTGTTTATGACATTCTATTACTAATTTTGTTTTTATAATTTTGGCTGTTTTTGTTGTTTGCTAGTATCGCCAAACAAAAGCCGAAATTCCCTTACCACTTCTCAAACTACAATAGTTACAATCCCGTGTCCAGGCAAGACTCCGAAGTTCAAAGCTTTAGTTCTGGATGTCTCACTGACTCTGACTCAATCATGTAAATCCTTGTTTTTTTAATTAATTTTTTATTTTTAATCTTACTTTGGTGCTTATTTTTGGAAGTAATTGCCTAGAATTTATATGGAGATTTTTCAAGGAGGGTAATTAATTTCGTACTCAATTTTTTCCCATTATGGTGTCAGCAGTGAAACCAGGAAACAAAGGAAGCATAAGAGAGAAGACCTGAATCGTGATTATCTTCCGATGCAACCGGGTTTACAACCGACTGCACGATGCAAGAAGGTCGAGGTATATCTCGGAACGGTTGGAAACATATTTTCCGTTATATATGAAACTTTCAAATACATAATTGGCAATTTAGATTTTGGCTGACAGAATTACAGAAGTTGCTATGTTGAAACGAGTTTATCCTTTTTCATGAGCGAATATTTGCTTTTAGAAGGATCCCCGGGCATTTGCGAGCCTACTTACTAAGAAACTTCAAGACTTAAAGCGTGAACGAGAACTTGATGAAAAATTAAGTAAACGGCTGGAATGCGAAGACTTGGCTCAAGCTATAAGAGACAAATTGCATTTAGACGAAACTCAACCTGATGACATTCTGGGTAAGTGTGTTGAAGATGATAGTGGAAAAGTTTTTCGTAGAATTTTTATTCATCTTGCATTCCTCTGGTTGCAGATAAACATGTTAGTCGTGTTTGGTCGGATGTCACGCCTGATAGTTCAAGGTCCCCTCCAGGGAGAAGAGAATACAAGAGAGCCAAAGCTGTTGCTAGCACTGCCCTCCGTCCTAGAGTTCATTTTAAGGTAAACTGAATGTTATTAATTTAATTTGTATAGCATTTGATATCACAGAATTGAGATAACGAGCTCCAATCGTAATGGTCTGCCTATCAGTAATGTGTATACTTTATGGGAGATGAAGTTGCAATACACACGTTGTGTCAAGTATTTCATTGCGTCTATGGAATTCTGATGGGCTGCTTAGAATTATTTTATTTTCCCCATCAACTTTGTGGACGGTCTTTTCTGTATACATGCAGTAATGTTGTCGTTTGACGTGTCTAAAGTTATAGACCATCTCCAGGTTGCTTTATAAATAAGCCTTTGGAAAAATCTATAATTTTTCAAAATTTACCAACAAACTGCTATCATAAACAGAGCGTGGGATCGGGGGAAATTGTAGAACGAGGGATTTTGTGCCTATCTACAAAGGCATATGCAAATAGTGAATGCTACGGTGGACCACTGTCGTGAGAGCTAATCCAATAACTTTTTTATCCTAGGATCCAGACCACCAACTGCCGAAGTCCAGAACCTTCCCATCCACTGCAAAGTGTGATCAAGATTCTGGCATATCAATAACCACTAATTCGACCAGCGATGACTTCATAACGGTTTGGTTAAACAATAGTAAACCAAGCGGTAAATCCAATCCTGTGAAATCTAAGAAGAAAGAAATCTCAAGTGTCGTCTTCTACCAGGACAATGAAGTCCCATTTTGTTTTAAAATCCCTTCGACTAGTGTTAGTTTGAGTTTGTTCAAAGAGTATCTGCCTAAGAAAGGAAATTATCGCTACTTTTTCAAATGTAGGATGGATGGACTGGATGGTAAGGTAATAATGGATGAAATTAATAGGGATGAAGCATTAATTCCTATATTTGATGGTAAAATTGTTGCTCATCTGAGAGATTTTTAGATTTTTTAACCAAATTAACTATAATAATTGTAATAATTTAAATATAACCACTAATTATTCCGAAAGCAGCGGACAAAAAATAAAATTAATAGCGAAAAGAACTGCTAAAATCTTATTCGTCTGGTTTTGCTAGTGTTTCTGAAGTCCCTTCGCTTATCTTTCCAGAATTTCTAAACCAGGCTCTTCGAGTATGCTGGCATTTGGGGCGGGGGACCTGTCTTGAATTTGTGACACACTCGTTGTATTTTCCACGTCTATTATTCTCCAGTTTTATGCTTACATTCAACTTGTCCTCGTTATCATTGATGATTTTTAACCTGCTGCATCCATGATCGACCAGTATCTTTCACTACAACCTTGATTTGATCATCTCTCACCGCTGTTATTTCATCTTAGTTCTGCCTATTAGTTCCCCATAAACATGCAGTGCACTCACTGGAAAGTTTCCAATTCGGAAACCACTCAGCAAGTTTTAGCCATTGGCTGAATCAAAATCATATACCTGTGTACATCATCCACCAAATGGTTCAATTTGTACGTGAGCTCTCTCGTCTTTCCCACAAATGAACGGGAAAGAATGTTGGGTAACCCTGCCTGTTATTGAAATCAGCTCTAACCTCCGTGAATACCATTAGTGGCTCACATAGTAACACCCTTCACTCACAACATCGCCAGTGCTTGGGAACTTGCCAAGTCAAACAGGTTGTTTTGTGCAAATGCCTGGTAGGAAGGGGAAAGGGAAAAGGAAAGGAATAAGAGTGGTTGTGGAGCCCAGATAGGGATCCAGCACTCTGCTAGGCGTCGTTTTTCTTCCTCAAAAATGCTCATAAGCTCAGCTGTCCCATGTATAGGGCGCAAAGGGACTTGCACGTGTGCCCATGTGTGTGCATGTTTCAGTGTGTGGTGGTTACCAATCAGTATACAGGACATCACTGCACCAGGGAACTCCATCTATGCAAAGAGCGGAAAGGGGGAGAAAAGTGAAAGTGAAGGCTTGTGCGCACTGTGAAAGTTGGATGAGGGAGAGAAAGTAGGTATGTTCCGTTCATATGAAACGGTGTGGAGATGTGTAGCAGTGGCTACGCGAGAAAGAGGGGGTTTTATGGTGAAAACATCCAACGGTGAGAGGCAACTTGTAGAATACTTTGTAATACCAGAAGAAAGCATAAACACACACACTTACTCCCTCATATACACACGCGCACGATCACATACACACATGAACACACGGTAGGGTCCGACGGCTGAGCGAACGGGAGAAAGATAGAGAGAGCAAGGGACAAGAGTAATAAAAAGTGGTCGACACACAGAATATTTAGCAATTATTCCAAAACTACATATTTGTTGCCAATTGAAATCTTGTGATAATATTACATTGTTAACAGCAGTCCGAGCAGTCATATATATCCATAAATATATATACATATATATATACTGGAGAGGAAACCGTCGTCACTTTATTTTTCTACCACATGTATGTGCCACCAACTTGAGATTACCGTGTTGTTTCCTGTTCGAAGAAGCGGAACATTCCTGTTTCCGTGACAGTTACTACAATTACTTCTTATACGAAGGAAAATTATTATCATCGTTATACTGGAGACAGCCAAGGCATCCACGTCCATTGGTGTTGGAGACAGTGGAAGCTGGGTGATAGATTGACACACGGCCAAGTCGAGGTTAACATGGCGATTACCGTCACTTGAGCAAATATCTCAACTGTCCCGTTCCAAAATTTATACTAGAAATACTGTAAATATTCATCATTTCGCAGTCCATTGGTTCGAGTACCAAACTCATCCTGATTCAAGTAAGTCTCAAATCCATTTCTATTCTCTGTACCAAATTACAGGGAAAATTCTCCGTATCTAAAGAGCGTATACTTTACATTCGTCTAATATGTAAACATCCTACGAATGGTCACAAAAAATTCTTCACTTCCGGTCCCACATCCTTGATCCCTGTCCCTTCTTCATCCATGGTAATGATACCAGTACCACTCAGGTTGGTCCTCCGTTTCGACGATGCATGTGGACCTGATTGCGTCTTGAGTCTATTATTCGTATATCTGCTCGCCCATATCGCTCCTATCTCTTATAAACGTATCAACATCAGTATTAATGATGCCGTCGTCGGTTTCGAAGAATTCTCTTTTTTGCCTCTCTTTGCACCGTGTGCGTTGGGTAGACATGGATTTTACTGTCTAGTTTTCCCTATACTTTTTAAGTACGGTCATCAAGCATATCGTTGGAACGATTTCAAATTACATGTGATTTGTAAATACGAGTTAGTTTATGACGTAGTGAAAGTAGTTGAAGAATTTTTTGTCCGTGGTTAACGGAATTATGGGAGGTGCGGGTGCATGAGGGGCGGTCTCTGTTAAAATTTCATTATTATTATTGATAGTTGAGTAAATAAATCCGTTCTGGACTACATTATTATTTGTATAGATTCCTCTAGTCACTTCGTATAAGGTGTATAGTTGCTATTGTTGTATACTGTAAATGATGATTATGTTGACGACGACGGAAATACATGTAGGATTTGGGTCTCGTGATAGATATCATGATCATGCGGACCTGATTGTCATATGATCCACATCTGTTCTTCCTGTTGTTCCTCTCTTGATGAAAAGACGATGACATTTTACTGGAAAGGAATAAGTTTGTAGGGAGCCTCATCTAGCTCAGAACAGCCGCAGCAACGGGAGCAGAAGTGACATCAAGACGAACATCACATTCACAGGAGTTTATAGTGGAAACAACGAGTTGTTACCATCCTCACCACCGACCAAGATAGAAAGATAGGCTGAGTTGCAAAGAGAAAGGAGGAATATCTGCGTGTTTGTGAGAGAGAGAGAGAGGAAGAAAGAGAGATAGATAGTGAGCAAGTGCTGTTGTTCCCATGTGTGCGACACATACTCGTAACGACGACTAGTACGACGAGAAGGAGCATTTCTTCCATTACGACCCACTCCTACTGCTACTACTACTACCCCGCAAACTTAGCACGACCGAGCAATCGGTGGGAATCCATGCGCAAGCAGACTCCGTCGTCGTGTGGTCACGAGTAAAAATCAATAGTTTCACCTTCCCGTTCAAAATATATAAAATCGTCCATATTTGCGTGTGAGAGAATTAAACAAAAACCGCTAGTTACAATTACGACGACAAGAAATGTGTGAATAATGCACGGAGTCTCTGTCCACTCGGCGTTGGCAATCAAAAGACAGCGAAAGAGGCGGGATGAAGCCGCTCGAAGAGGCCGAAGAAGGGCAGCCAACAAACCAATTTCTGAGGCTAATCTTGGTGGAGGCAGTAATTCGGCTCATAAGGTAATCCCTTTGTTCATATAATTACGCAACATGAGAACAGGGTAGGATATACATGTATCATTGCAAGGTTTCAACACATATCTCATTTAGCCCTCTATACATGACCAAATCGGTGACCAAATCCCGTCTATGTAAATTCAAATTGGGATTATGAATACCCGCAGCCAGCCTAATTTAAACCCCCAATGTAACGAGCCATTTCCACTCCTGGACTTGGTGCTCCTTAATAATTGAGAAGGTGGGAGAAAGCTCAAGATTTTGATTTCCGTCCATCTATATTTTGAAATGAATGAGAAATTTTGAAATTGAGGAAAAAGATTTCGTTGCATCGAAAGATTTCCCTTGATCAGGTCAGGGCAGATGTTTATATTTTAGGGGCTACTTTCAACACTGTCTAAAAGTAGGGCAGCAGTAAACACTGAGTATTGTATGGAATGAAATGGACATTAATTATTCCACTACGATTCCTTAGTCTTTTCTCCGCTAAATATATTATACAGCGGAATTACTGTGACACTCCTGTGTGAGAAGGATGAGCTTTATGCCAAACGCTTCTAATTGGTTCATTCAAGCTTAATAGGAGTACTTAGTACAACTCTTCTGGACACACAATAGACATGTAATGTCATATGTACTTTGACAGATTGTGAATGCTTACTTCATGCTGCTGCGGCAGGAAGCCAAAAGTGGGGTGTGAGCGAGGTGTCTAATACAAGTGGGTCTTTGGGTGTTGGCTGTTGTAGGTAATTGGGACTGTGACAACCCTCCATGTGGGAATAATCTTCTGCCTCATTGGCTTCCTCTTCCTCGTGTCTGCAGCCATTCCCTCCTCCACGACCACAAAGAATGAGTGGGTCAACTTGGTGGCGACAGGGGTGAGCTGCTTGGCCATCGGAATATTCCTCATCTGTCTCAACCGCTTCTACGGCAACAAAGAGGAGCAGGAGTTGTCTGACTATGTGGAGGCCCAGCTCGGGAGAACCACTTCTGGTCAAAGGCTCGTGCGGGACCAGTCCGAGCTCAGCGTCGCTTCCCCCCACGGCCCCTCCAGCCTCCCAACTTGTAGTTTAGACCAGATTAATGAAGAGAGTCGTGGAAAGGACAAGTACCGCGTTTACGACAAGGAGAGGAAAATGAGCAGCAAGAAACAGCAACAGCAACACTCACCTCAGCACATTGAGATGTAGCACTATAGATCTCTTCTCCACAGAGAACTTTATTGATAAGGTCAATCCCCCGAAGGAGTTATCCCTCCAAACTTTGTTCCGACTGCCCCTCTTCCCCTCCCATCTCTGATTCCATATTTTTCCCCCTATTTAATAACCTGAATGTCGTCGTCATCATCACCATATATACCGGAGCCAATACATTATTCCACTCGAGCGGGACCATTAACAGGGATAGCTCTGGAAGAGAAAACAAGACGTATGTTTTCTCACATCTCATTGTCAGTCATAGGGATACATAAAATGTGTGTGTGCAACAGAGAGAGAGAGAGAAGAAGAAGATAGGAAATACGAAAGAAAGAGTACACAGACGCAGAAAAATCCGTTCTCAGTGTTTGTGTGTCGTCGTCATCGTCATCAGTCTATCTCTATGCTGATTGAGAACCAATACTGCTAACTATACCAGCCTTTTGAGATAACTCCAATGTTATTATAATATAGTTATGATATTAGAATTAACTCCCGCTAATTATGAGTGATTTTATATTATAGTAACATTGTTTGCACTATATATATAAATACACACACATATGTATAGAAATGTTTTACAAATGTCTATACATCGTTCTCGCACATGCTCAAAACAACATTACACTTACTAAACTCGTAAAGTTATAACTTCTGTCCTAGCTGAATGCAGTTCAGTTATGATTCTTGCCATTTCATGTGAGTACATACATGTATATATATTTATATAATATACATACATATATGTGTATGTATATGCGGTACAATTTTACTGACTGCAACGCTTGAACCTGATTTTTACAAAAACTAATTAATTATTCATTCAATGTTACTACATACCATGTACTTAGAAAGCACACACATACGCCAGCATATACTCAAAAGGTGGAGGGACAAAAACATAATGCACAAGATTAGTTGCTCTTATTGTTGTTGTTATTGTTGTCTTGGTCGTCGTCGTCGTCGTGATTGATGTGTAATAGGTTTACAGCCATTTGATCAAGTCCATATGAAACTCAGTACAGCGAGTATAATGGTTACTATAGAGACGAAAGATGATCCCTCACACCCTCCAGAAGAAGCCTTTCGCAATCCCTGTTATTACGGATTTTTCTATTTGAAAACGTGAGTTTTGTCCATAGTATTCCAATTTGTATTTCTCACTCTTTCTCACATAATTATGCATCTTTTTTGCATGCTGTTTTTCCACATGCATCCCCATACGCCAATTTCCACTATTTTGAGGTTACTCCGAGATCTATAGGCACTGGGGCTCCGTATAGACATCATAGTAACATTAGTCTGTAGTCTGTGCTCTATCCCAGTTAAGGTGTAGTGAATCGTTTCTTGGATTTTAATGTGAAATCAGGTACTGCTACTGGTGGATGACGCAGTGACGATAGCCAAGATTACACACTCCAAGTATTAGAATAACATAAGTGTAAATACAGTCTTTATTCCATCAATCAAAGCTCACACGCACGGTGTAAAATGTGTATAAAATTAGAACCGCCTATATAAACAGTCATAAATTCCTAGGCTCAGGTGCTATAGTAGTGTACTTATTGGAGCGGGTCACCACTACGATCACAGTGTTACGTTCTAATTAATCACTTGATAATTCCTTCGGTAGTCCAGTAGGAATAGTAATGGTGCAGCTATTAATGTACTACTGGTTGTAGCTCGCAGTTCTACTCGTAAGCTACCGCAACATACATACATGTGTACCGGGTGCTACAACTACGATAATGGTGACTGAGAGGAATAATATAGACCTTATGTACGATGCGGATGGGAGACGTTACACTTAAGAACTGTTCACACACATCACCTTCTGTCGTGAAATTAAAGGTGAAAATTGACTCAGAATGTACATAACTACTGGTTTAGCTCTAATCTGCACACGATGTAGGACTATCTTGACACACGTAGTAAGTTGTTAGTGGTGGGAGCAGGGGGGAACTCAGGTACGAACCCAAAGCTAATGAGTTCCGGATGGTCGGTTGTTTCTTCCCACCTTTGTGACTAGTACATACTACGAGTACCCGTAGTTATTGATCAGGAAAGAATTTTTCATTTCTACTGACATCCAATATATAATACTAATAGTAGTTGATAGGATGCCGACGTAGTATTTACTAGAAGAATAATTCTCTCAGCTTATATATATATATAAGCTGAGAGAATTAAACTTTAGGATTGTTTTCTAGGAGGGACTTTCCTATTTATGACATTGGATTATTGAGTGAAATAAGAGAAATTCATGAAAATAAGAGAAATATGGTACTGTCAATACACCTGCCGTTATTTTGAAGGATTTTTGGCTTCTATTTAAGATTGATTGATTTGCAATTGCTTGTTTGAAGCCGCTGATTTTGTTAGTCAAGTTACATAGGGAGTCTTTTCAGCGGACAGCATACGAGAGAAAGTTTTGCTCTGTTGCCGTTGAAAGGAAAACTATGTAGGATCGGTACTAGACAAAGCAGGCATAAATAGAAGGTTAGGTTTACTGTTTTGATCATTGCAAAATGGCATGATTTGAAGTGTATTGAAGACAAATACCTATTCACGACTTCCCTCCGGATTACTCGTGCATTTTGAACTGATGTTCCGTAAAATGCCATGGTTCGGATTCCACAACAATAGTGGGTATTGGAAGACGAAAAACTGAGCTGTGGTCAAGCTTTTGGCTAATTTTTGCAAAGCAGTGATACCATTTGTATTTCATCAACGCTTGTGATAATTTTACGAAGGATTATACTTTTATGCAAGGATTATTATTATTACGGACAAGATGAATCTTCTTCAAAGACATATGAAAACGAGCGCCTTTTTCCTCCCGTTCTTTGTGAAAAACTTACTGTGACATTTTTCTGTGAATTTTTTAATCTTTCTAAGCTGTCTCTGTGTTTGTCGGAAGAGCAAAACTCCCAACGAACTATGATGTGTGTATTATATATGTGTACGTGTGTACATGAAAGCGCTCATGTTCATGATCCCCATGGTTCAGAGCCAAATTGCTGAGTTTAAAATCTAAAGACATTTTTGAGAGTAAGTTTAGTTTTCGGTGGTCTTACGTAACCATGATGAGTTTTTGCTATCGGCGTGGAAAGATACGCATAATGTGCCACTTTTTGGTACTCTTTTTTCCAGCAAACTATTTTCTAAATTTTAAATCCGATGTCCCCTCTCCAAAGTTATCTTCGGCTTATGTCAGCAGCAACTACAACGTCAATGTGTTTCAATTTGATATAAAACTTGGATAGCTTATATGAAGAAGAGAAAGCAAATCCGTTGTCTTGGATGGTTCGAGGATTTGATTAAAATACTGCAACATATTGTAAAAGTTTTAAATGTTGGTCAAAAAGTGCTTGCTCCTGACAAGCCGAAGAGACATATTTGAATGTCCGACGTGTTTACGCACATAGATAAATCCTTCGGACTGCTTCCACATCCCTTTCCTCCACAATCTAACTTCTATATCTATTAATATATTAACTCGTAATATTGATAATTAGTACACGAGAAGCCGTCTTTTGAACCAGCGCTGGGGAGTCTCGGGGACAGGAGTGTAAAATTCGCGTGTGCTGGACGGGACACAAGAGAGTTTTTCATAACATTCATATTACGGATAGTAGTTGTAAAAAAATAATTCATTATTACAGATTATTCCATTTACCATGTAATTCCTACCTCAAGGCTTTCTTGTATTCAAAAATCTTCCATGAATGTTATTTCTTGCTGTCCAAACACCACCTCATGACTCTATGTGTTTCCGTTTCTGTTCAACACATTAAGTGTCACTGTTGATGTTGTTGATTGTTGGTTCAATGGTTCATGGTTGAACAAATTTTGGTGTGGAAGGGGCCCAAGGTTGAATATATATATGTTATGTCCAATCCATACTTTTACTCAAATAATTTCTACTCTTATAATTCTTTTCTCTGCAAGGTTACCTCTTTCATTTTTCCCACAACAACATGGGTAAGGTGGGCCTAACTCAGTGTCCTCGTAATTTATTGTCGTTTGTTCTTTTATTAAACGTGACTTCTAGTGTTAATTTTACACCGAAAGAAAATGTAATATTATCATTCATTACGTTGAAAAGTGTTTCTGTAAAAGTAGAAGAACAGAATAAGAACCCAACTGTAATGACTATTCTCAGGTGGTAGAGACTGAGTTTGAGGTCAATGAGTCTTTTGTGTTTGTTTTACAACAGACCTAACCTACACACGTGACTACTGCTACTTCTGTAGTTCATCTGAAACATTCGGCCAAAACGAAGATACTGCAACAGTCTGTACAGCTTTGCTTTCCAGACTTGGGGTGGAAAGTCTCATTTTAAATTATTGTCTTCAATAAATTTAAGTTGGGAAAATAATCGAAAATAATGACTGTTATGTTTTTTACTATTTTCGACATGTTTCCGGCACCGGAAGTAGACCAACTGTACATCTCACAAGAAATATTTTAATTTCGTAAACTTAGTCTCACGCTTCAAAGAGAACGTACATAGAGAATTCTTCGAAAACTAACAAATTGTTGAACATTCGATTTCTGGGTAGCTGCCGAGCGAAGTTCCTCAGTTGGTTTTGTCGTATCCTGCACTTAATGGCTACGGCGAGAGAAGTTGGTGCTAAGTTAGTGGAAACTTTTTGAGGAAGTCAATAAGGTGCCCAGCTTGAACGAAAACTTCCAAGCATGTTCCTTATTAAATTAATTGTCACTCACCGTCCGTTGTAGGTGCTACTTTCTTTTTCCAAGTTATCCTACCAAAATGCACGAATCCGTATTGCAGAATTGAGCATACCTTCGGAAAGAGCTTCTTTATTAATGGTTGATTAAGCGTACGCTGTGAAAGAAAGTCTCACTACAACCTGAACCTGAAGTCCTAAGAGCAAATCAACCCCCTGAAAATATTGACTTCCGCGCTGACCATGCTCCGGAATTTCGGGGAAATTGAAACCAGTGATTCAACTTTAGTACTTTCATATTCAATTGACTGTTGTAATTGGACTAACATTAATGTTTATGTGCACAAACAGGATGATAGGAGCAATGCCTTCGTTGGCTCTGGACCGCTGCGCCTCCAAGCAGCAAGGATCCATTGGTCATCTGAACAGGAAGAATTTGTCACTTCATTTCCGCCCACCCCAACTAACTAGTCAGGCAGCTACTACCGAGGCGGGTCATATGGCTCGTCACTGTGCCAACAAGCGTCTTCTATTCCAACTGTCCGTGTTGGCACCTCTGTGCGGAGCTTTACTTTTATTCGTTGGACTTGTACAATTAATACCGGGGGCCGATGGTGAAGCATTCAGTCTCCCCCTGATCCTCATAGGTAGCGTCATTCTCTTCCTCGGATTATTCATTATCCTCTTCCGACTCTTTTGCAATTACGAAATTCAGACAGCGGCAACAACAGCAGCAACGGCGGCGGTTGACGGCCAAGAAACAGAGATTAAGATTGAAGACGTTAACAATTAAATATTATAAATTATTATACAGTTGGACGGGCCATGTTTTCACGTATATATATATTGTATACATAATTATATAATGGATAAATGCGTTTCAAATAACAGGAAATGTTACATAAATATACTTACATACAATGTCATGTGGATGGACTTGTTCGATTTTCAAAATAACAATAAGTTCATTTGCCGTTGGTTTACGTAACTTCATGATTGATTATCACCAACCGTTACTTTCTTTCTCTCAACAGGGCGATATGATGGCGACGAAACTCTTGGTATGTAAAGTACTGGCTGTATATACTTTTCACCTTTTCGTACACATGACGAGAGCAGTAAAAGCGTTTTACAATTTTACGAAATAAAATAGTCATGCACACACACACACACCACATATGGCCTATTTTCAATTCTACCCGTCTTTTTATACCTAACTCAACATTGAATTTTTTCAAAATAATACTGACGATAAGCTAAAACATTATGCTACTACTGATGCAAATAAAGTGGGCGTTTATCCTATTCAGTAAGTCGCGCTGACCGTTATGACGTTGGGCATCAGAGATGAATATTATATCCGCACTAGCACAAACACGATGCCGTAATCAACCTAGCGCAAATTTGGTTCTAGGACAAATGGCACAATGCCAACTGAAACAGGACTATTCAAACAGGGACAACTCGAACATAAACAACTTGTCCAGTTGACAACTCATAAAACGGACAATTCATACTCGGACAACTGAAATAGTCAATTCGTACAGCGGG
Source organism: Pseudobourletiella spinata (assembly GCA_009870155.1). NCBI lineage: Eukaryota > Metazoa > Arthropoda > Collembola > Symphypleona > Bourletiellidae > Pseudobourletiella > Pseudobourletiella spinata. The sequence goes on from WJFA01001683.1 coordinate 16,647, forward strand.
AAATTGTATCACTTACATAGTGATATAATGTCCATTTCATGACTGAAATGGCTACAAGTGCAATCGATATGCGTACCGTGCCCCTACCTAGTTATGAGACGCCTTGAAATCTCTGTCGTGAATTGAGGCAGCGTTAAGAAGAATACCGAGTTGCACATCGACGGCTAAACTGCAAAAGCCAGAGCATTTGATTCGTGGCTCAGTTGCACGACCCACCATATCCACATTTGTTAGTTCCAAACCTTCCATTTCCTCCAACGCACACCATAAAATAATTACAATCATTAAAGTTTTGTTTTTAAAACTGCGTCCGTGATTTATGTACCACTCGCCGCGGTACTGTAAATGAATGAAGTACGAACGTTTCTTTAGTCCTTCGACGAAAAGTGCATAACTCACGAACGCGTTGACCGATTTGAGTCATGTTTGTTTCGAAAGATTTTAAATTCGAGAGAATTTATTCTCTTTAATTTCTCTAGGACACTCTTCGGGGGTTCTTTAGTATCCGGGGTGTATCGTTAACTCAAGGATGATAACTGGGATGAAGCACGTACACGTATACGGGATATCCCGCATACAATAACCGGGGTTGTTACTGTTTTATAAATGGGAAAGGAGGAAAGATTGGTCCTTTGGGCTGGGGTAAAGTACAGGGAGGGTAATAGCTGATCCGCACTATCGCCGCAACTGTGGCAGCTACGTATGTGACATCCGTCCGGACTAGTGCGGGCGGACGCACACACAAGTGAGGAAATGGCAGGAGTTTCACACAGCTCCTAACTCAGCTGCGGAGCGTTGTGGGACCCATAACATAAGTATGTAGGGGTAGTGCGGACCGCGCTCACATAGCTAACTCCCATAACTTCCGAGATGACCATTGAATTTGAACCGTTTTCAATGGTGATTACCAATCCGGAGTTGTCCGCGAAAATCTTAATTTCAAATAGCCAATCAGCGAACACCCTTACATATGTGATTTTGTAGTGCGGAAAATCTCCCATACTTAACTGAAAAAAAATTGATGCAGTGCGAAAATACTCCCATTCGTAGCTCCCATACGTGCGGGTCGGCTATAAGCGACCGGATACTGTAACCGGTGTACAGTAAGCGGTTGCGCACAAGTAATACCGGATACTGCAGCCGGGATTGTACGTACCATTGCGCACACGGTATACCGGATATGGTAACGGGGATAGCAAGGGATTGGCCTCATGCTGGATCCCAGAAAATCCTCTCAGTTTCCGTGAGTACTAGAAGGTGGTACAGAGGACGGGATGCGTGCCGTACCTCCGTGGCACGAAACGACGGATAACAGTGAGGTTGCGAGAGGCGAAGCCGCGGCCCGAAGGGCCCGCAACCTCAGATCACCCAACGCATTCGGAGGTTATGTGTTTTTCGCCGTAAGCCCTTAAAATATTTCGTATTTCCCGCCAAAATGCATCGACGTCTGAACCACAACGCGAAATGTAAAATACTCGGTGGGAGGATCATATTCCGCGAGGAACTGGAAAATCGAGCACGTTGTTGCACAAACCCTTCCGGATTGCTATGAAATAACACTTAACTTTACGTTCAATACCTTTATACATTTTATATTTATACATTTATGTTGCATGTATTTATACAACAAGTTGAGAAAGATTGTGGAATATACTTCTGTGGTTCAACAACACCTCTACCTTTAGCTTGATCAAATTCTACTAACTGTGAATGAGGGATACAAAGTAGGAGGTTGAAAAATATAGCCGCATAAATTAGATGCTGGGAAAGCCTCCTGACTCGCGTTCAAAGCTGCAAGTTCGTAATTTAAATCAAATGATTAAATGATGTCTCGGTCCAGACTATCTGCAGGTAGACAATTTGTCCAGCAGCGCAGAGAAAAATATTTGTATTTGACTTCAGTTCTCCCAGGTAGCAAGTACGGCGTATACTGAGAGAAAATTACGACCAGGGCGTCAAAGTGTAGTAATATTCAAAATCAAATCCGAGAATATCAAAAATTCAGCTTGGTAACAAACTTTGACGACGATATTTAATTCTACTATATATGAACCCTAGATCATGATGAAATCTGGCAGATTCAACTCGGGCACAATTGTGAGTCTGATGACTACGAGCTGTTGAGGTGTCCCCTGTTGATTTAGCTCTTAACGTAGAATTTTTCTGTAAACTTGTCCAAATTTGGGGCCTATCTAGCCCCTAGTATGGCTCCATATAAGTATTACAGTTCAAGTGAAGTTACCTATTTCCTTTCTACAAATTATACCCGTTCCACCGTTGAATGGCAAGTACCATGGTTGTTGTATGTAAGTACCAGATGTTGTATGAAAAATTGTTATGTATGTATGTATGTATCTAATAGCAATGTATGAATTAATTTAGTGTGAAATGACTATGTTTCAGTTGTCCGAGTATGAGTTGTCCCTGCTTGAATACTTCTGTTTTAGTCCACAATGTGTCAATTATCCGGATACCGACACCCTCTGTACTAAGATCTGACTCAGAAGTTTTGAACAGACAGGTGACAAAAAACCTTTAGGATTGTCAAGTGCGAAAGAAAATGACCCGCGAAGTTCTTCAAATCTCCTATCCTTCAACTTTTTAGGAGGGGCGCCAACACGATGTTCTTTCCAGAACTCCGGGTGTGATGTGATATGTGTAATAGATTTACAAGTAAAAATAAATTTTCGAGCAGATACGTGCAAATTCCAAAAGTATAACAATATACAAGTTGACTTAGGAAAAGGTACGCAATTAGTTTTTAGCCCCATTGTGTTTTTGCTTTAGTCGTATTTTATTCTAGAAATTTTCGTTGGTGTTGTAAATCAGCCAAGGCGAATCAGCCAACACTAAAAACGCGTGCTGATCACCATAGCAACTGGTGCACCTTAGATGTACAGGCTGTCCCAAAATGATGTATTCGATTTGTTTCGGGAATGAAATCCAAACTGCTCAAGCGAGGACTATAAACGTGACTCAAATTAAAGCTGAGTCTTTGGGATTACATCTCCTAAAATATTGCCGAAATCGCCAGGCTAGTTTAAAAATAGGAACCGGAAAACGATTTTTGCGGGTGT